>CANXYC010196804.1:0-12475 GCA_948193065.1 Aleurites moluccanus | reverse complement strand
AATTATGAATTAATCTCTCTCGAGCAAAAATCCAAACATTAACATTAATGCAAGTGTCTACTATCGTGATCACCGAATCAATATTAATTCATTAAGATCCTTAGCAATTTCATAAAATCCACTAAAGTGTACCCTAATCTCTTAGCGATACATGCCTTAACTTATTAATTCCATGAATAAGCAACTATCGCAGCTCTCGTTTGTAAATAGCTACCTTAGATAGTGATTATAATGGCCAATCATAAAACACTTATAAATCAAAATTAACAAATCAAACTTTGTATTAAGAACAATTAAAATCATAAATCATTGTCATCAATCTTTATTATTCAATTAACTTCATTTAAATTCTAGAAAAAGAATTTAGTTCAACATGATTAAATAAAGAAAAGATGAACTAATCAATAAATTAAACATGTTCATACTAAAATTCACAAAGAAATAATAAGTAGAGAAGATAAAAACTCTAATTGATGATCTGTTTGATTGATTGAAGGTCTAGAAGCTCCAAAAATCCTTTTCTTTAGCCTTCTTTAAGTCTCCTTAGCTCCCAAGTGTGATCTCCCTCTTTTCCCAAGCCTTGGTAGCCTTTTTATAGACTTCATTTCTGAAGGCAGTGCAAAATACCGGGTAGAGATTCGAAATACCGGTTGCAGAGCTCAGAATACCGGGTACCCGTATTTCATTCTATTAGGCGAGATACCGGTTGTCCAGTGAAATACCGATTGTACATGACGAAATACTGGTACCCGGTATTCTCTATTGTCCCTCGGGTTCCACTTGTACTTCAAATACCGGTTCCTTCTCTCCAAATACCGAGTAGTGGCTCCAAATACCGGTACCCGGTATTTCATGCTTTGAAGACTATTTTCAAACTGAAAATCCAAAATTCAATTTTTAAAACTTCAAAACAAAATCAAATCAATTAGAAATCTTTATTCAAAATAAAATCAAAATCAAAATCAATAATCTAAACAAAATCAAAATCAAATCAAATAAAATATTATTCAAAATCAAATCTAAATCTAATTAAATCTACCAAAATTTTACTAAATCTTAATTTGAAATTGAAATTCAAAACTATATTAAAATTAATCTAATTTAAACAGAAACTAAATTAATTAAGTATAAAATGACACCTAAAATACTAATAAAAAAATACTTAATTTTAATGCCTAACAGCCACATCACCATATTGAACCCATATTAGTAGAATAGACAACATATATGACCATGGATGGCTCTGTGTGATTACATGCAGTTATTGCCATGATTCGGTGTTGAAAGCTCTATAGGACAGGGTAAGCGATTAAGGGGTTATCAACAAAATAAGGTATTCACATGAAGTAACATTTTAATTATTCGCCCAAGTGGGAGAATGTTAGAATTTTCCAATAAAGTGTGAGCTTCATAATTAAAATAATAAGGCCTTAATCAAATTAATATGGGCTGGCATAGTGTGGGCTTTCTGGGTCAAACTTGTAATGGGTAGGATTGACCTAGGTATATAAATATCAGCTAGGTCTCCTCCCTTAGCCTCTTCTTACTCATTCATTCTCATAATTCACGTAAACTGAATTAGAGAGAAATTTAAAAGCAACCCATCTGCCAGAATAATACAGTAGAGGCATCAAAGGAGAAAGTCATAGCAATTCAGATCTTCCGCTGCAATGGCTTCCAAATCAAAATCAGGTACGCCTATTATCGAAAATCTACTCCATTAACGTGTTTGCTAGGATTTCGGGTTGAAAATATTTTTTCCCACAGAAAAAACTTATATCAATTTGAAGTCAAATTGATATTTAAACAATAATAAGGAAATTATGGAGTTATATGGTTGGATAGGAGTAACAAACTGTAAGCGTATATATTTATTAGCTGTTACCCATGCATATAGAATACAAAAATAATTAAGCTTAAATTCCTAATTAATAATAAATAATCAATAGGTTGATAAAAATAGCAGGTGATGAGGGATAAATCTATCTATTGTATTTGGACTTTGTACATGGCATTAGATTCATCTTTTAAAAGAGTATAAATGAATCTAATAGATTCATGAGAAACATTTTCGAGAATTATTTATGATGAGGAACCAGACACGTCCAAAACAAAATCATCCCTATGAAAGTGTCTCAACAAAATGCTCATTCATTGGATCGAGCATTACCTACTAATTCTTTGATCCCACTATAGGCTAATTTCACCAAATATTAAGATGAAACCCCTCACATACTCAATCACTCTTATCAATATTGATAGTTCAGAGAACGTCAACTTTTGGCACCTAGAATAAGACAAACTGTTTGATATTCAAAGAGAATGCAGCCCTGGCATGAGGCAAGAGGCGCAAATAACACAAGTCTGACACTTTAAAGTCTTGTTTGTCCCATCTTAACTAAGTCCGCCATACACTAATAAAAATGAAGTTTGTGTGTATCAATCAATTTATTTCTGCTGAAATATATGATATAAGATAAATATTTTAATTTATTTTTATTTTTAATTTTATTTTATAATTTATTATCAAAAATTCAAAAAAATTGAGTCATTGAATATTAGAGAGATCTTACCAAATTCAAATTTAATATTTTAATATTTATTTATTCGTATTACATGTTTAAAAAATTCATTCAAGATCTAGACTCGTGTAGAAAATATTAATCTTATTTCTTTGAAAATCTCTAGGTCATAAGCAAGCAAACAAAATAAGGTGAATTTGCAATTTTTTTCAATTTGCTTATTATTAATTAATTTAATAAGTTATCCTATGGTATTACGGGCGTAATTAATTTCAATCTAGCCGTCTAGTCAAGGTGTATAGAAGTGGCAACTTTATTTTAAGTTTCCAAGATTTTGCATTTTCTATTATGCATTAAGTTCATCACAGCTAATAAATAAGCAGTATATAATATCATTTATAGTAATAGTAACATTGACTAGTATTTCATAATCGACTTTTTTTATTTATTTTTTAATCTCTCATAGTGACTTTTTTTTTTATAATCTCCCGTTGTATAAAAAAAAATTAAGAACTAAAATTTGACAGTTCTTTAATAATTAGCAATTATACATTTATACTATAATATATTATAGAAAATTTTAGGTAATCGTGTAAATGAATAAAATAAGTTACTCTCATGTGATAAAATAATAATACAGTTCTCTTTTTGTATTTTGAATGTTACTCTAAAATTATATTGCGAAGAGATACGGAAGAGGCTCGAAAGAAAAGACGATAATAAATTAAAAGGTAAATAGGAAGAAGTTGAGTTCATAATAAATAGAATTGGATTTTAAAATAAATTAAGGTATAATCTTAGCTAAATATTAAAATTAATTACTAGGTAATTAGATTTTAAATCAATATATATTCTGTATAATTTGATATTTTTTCAACATGAGATTTTATATTTCAACACTTTCTTTAAATAATAACTAGCATGTTCTAATTACCACTAAACAATTCAAGTATATAAGTAATTTAATATTTTGATGAGTTATCAGCTCACAAGTAATTGAAAATTAATAAATCACAACCCAACAAATTAAGATATAAACTCCCTCTAATACCATATTAAATTTTTTATAATGAACTAAAAGATAAATAGCAAGAGGTCAGATCCACAAGAAATAGAATTGGACTTTAAGATGAATTATAGTCTAAATATAACTAAACTCATATATACTTTGTAGTTAATCACTTTTCCATTATAAGATTTTTGTATCTCAACAATCTAAGTTTGGGAGTAAAAGAACGAGTTCTTGATGAGATATACACAACGAAGTAGGGAGAGCTAAAAAAAACATGTAGAAACTGAAGAGTGAAATAAGTGGTAATTTTGTCAGTCTATTGTTCAAATAGAAAGTCATTGTCATAGTTTTAAGAAAAACTACTATGACAATAACGCTATTATTTTTGTATAAATAGTTAATTAGTAAGTTATATGTTTGTCTTATAATGTAAGAATTAAAAAAAAATAGTTCAATAATTCTCATATAATTTAAAAAAAATATCCCAATAACAGTGGAGCTAGAGTATTGTAATTCTGGTTTTTGACTACTACTTTAAAAATAAATAAATAAATTGGAGCCAAGAAAATTGATGTGGAGATTGCCCATCTATCATCAAGGCTATTATTAATCATCAGTGGCGGAACCATAGTATTTGCACACTCTCGACTAATAAAAATAATTTATGTATATTTTTATATTATGTCAATTTACGATTCTGAATTTATTTGAGTAATCCTTCTAAATTCATAAAAAAATTAATGTCGGTAGCCTTAAACTTAAAGAAAAGTCTATTATTCAAGTCCAATAATAAATATAAATGAGTAGCACACAACTATTAGCTGTAATGATCATTAAAAAAAAAAATCTAAAATCAAATAATATCTAATCAATCTACCCATCAATTACCATTTTTTATTTGTTTCTATTCATGCCTCTCTCAACTAATATTCAATCACTCTATCTTCTATTTTAAAGTTTCATTTTATTCTTATTTCTTTCTTTTTTTAATTACTAACTAAAATTTTTCTCTAATTTTAATCATCTCCAATTAGAAATAGGTAATCAATGATTTTATAAATTATTTAAATTTTTATTATTAAAACTAAATTTTATATATATTTTCTTTTACATAATATATCAGATTTAATATATCAGATTTTTGATATTATTATTTTGATAATGGTTTTTTCTTAAATATTCAATATGAGAAAACTTAAAGTTGAATTAAGAAATAGATTATTCGTTTTATATTTATCAATTTTTTAAAATTCATATATTTATAATAAAATTAGATTATTTATTTATTTATATATCATATCAATTTAATTTTTTAATCTATTTATTTTTTATATTAAAAAATATAATATATGGGTTTTCCCGACTCTGCTACTGTTCATCATACTATACTTTAACAAGAAAAAGGAAGAAAATCTGAAAACATGAGACGCACGACATATAACAAAATTCACTTTCGTTACATAAGGCATTTAGGTCAATTAAATTATATAAAAAAAATTAATTAATTGCTTTAGCCCTAAAAAAATAAAAAAACTATGATAATAACGCTGCCCATAAAATAATAATTATTATATTCAAAGCATAATATAGTAGCATATTCAAATTCCTCACTCCCAATGCTTAAAAAAAAATTGTAATCAATTTATTTCATTCACCAAACAGTCTTTAGCAAGTTTGCACAAGAGTTCTATTGCACCTAAAAAGAGATTTAGGTGGAGATGCAATATTTAATTCCACTCTAAAAAAATATTTTATTATTTATTATTTTTGCAACTAACCTTGAATGTTTATTCACACTTGTTGAATTATAGTAAAATTTTTATAAATTAATATCGTTAAAATTTATAAATATTATTAGTTAAAAAAGTTATTAATTAATTGAATATTAATTTAATTTATTAATATAAATTAAAATTATAAAAAATTATTATATAATAAAAATTATTAATTTATCAAATATTAATTTATAAAAATTTGCGGTGACGCGATAGGGGACGTACAATAATAGAAAATACATAATACTAGTAGGCCCTAAGACAGGGCAATATATATATTATACAGAGACAGCTGAATAATGTTTATAGAGTTTTTCATTGAGCTTATACAAAACTGTCTCGTTCAAAAATAAATTGATATGAATTCACCTTATTAATTTTTAAAATAACAAAATATTGAAACTTCAATTACATAATCAAAGTGAAGAAATTGCATAATTTCATTAATAGTTATTGAATTTATTATTAAACATGTTTCAATAATATTAATGCATTTGAATTTATATTATTAATATAAATTCAAATTCAAAGATCATAAGTGATAATTTCAATTACTACATATTCATGAAAAATTGTGAGTATTTGATTTAACTATTGAGAGATATTAAATAACTTTTTAACTCACAACAATAAATTAACCCAATTGATAAAAAAAAAAAAAAAAAAAACAACGAATAACTATAGAAAGTTCAAAAAATTATTATTTTGAAAAACTGTATTTTATAACTTTTTTTTTTCCAATCGTTGATAGTTGTTTTAAATTTAGATTATATTACTTTTATAAAAAAAAATTATATTAATAAAATTTATTTCAAATTAATATTTATATAAATATAACTATAATAAATAATTAAGAATAATATTAGCAAAAAAAATTGTCATTTCATGTTTAAATAAAAAATACAATTATATAATAAAATAATTAGTTGTGATTTTCAGCTACTAATTTTATTATTCTTCATATTTATATCAGATGCACATTAAAAAGAAAAAATAACTAAAATATATAATAACATACAAAAAATAAATTAAACTTTTAATCGTCATTTAGTATTTTAACAGTAACAATTAACAAAATTTAAATTAAATAATAAAAGGATAGCTAATTACATAGCATTTTGAACAAATTGAGTTACTAATTGAAATGAACTAAAATAGAAACCAAGGAAAGAAAAAAAGTCCCATTAAGGCAAGTAATACCAAAAGTCCCGCCCACAAAACCTGCAAATCCAAAATCCCTAACAAATCAAATTCCTTTTTTATGAATTTGGAATTATACCCAGCTGATGAATAATTCCACCCATTTTTGCTTCTGCGACATCTTTGAAACCTTTCCTTGCTTCTAATATCCTCTATCCTCCTTTTCAGAACACTTATGTTTGCATCAACTATATTATTACTTGATTTTCCTGTCAATGCAAAGAAAACAAAAACATATTCATTTATTTGAGCAATTAATATTTAAGATATTTAATAAAAAAAAAATAATATTATATCATACATGCATATACCTTCATCTTTATAGTTCTGAGCTCGAACTTTTAGGAGGAGACGAGAAGCTTGCTTGAATGATGGGTTAATTATCAAAGAAGCACATGAAGAAGGTAGAGAAGAAGCCATATATGTTGGTTTGATTCTATAAAAGAGTGATTCTTTGTAAGTTTTAAGAAAAAAAGAATGTTTTTTTGGTCATCAATGAGACCTATATATATATAGAAGTTTACTCCCAAAGACTAAACTATGATTGGATTTTGGATGATAAAAATCCAAAGAAAATATGAATTATTAATAAAGTCGGCTATGAGCAACATGATGAATTGGAAAGGGTCAATTTTTATAAGTAATTAGTATTTTTAATTTGAGTTAATTTAATTTGATTTTCAGCTGTTCATTTACTTTGTAAACTTTAATCAAGTTATCAATTCTGACCCTTTTGGAAATGGAGACGATGGTGACTGCAAGCAACAATGTTTACTTGAATTTTTTACAGTTAATAATTTTCATTGAATCAATGAAAATTATGGGAAAATGAAAGATTAAAATTTAAGTGGATATTTTGTTCATGAATCTACATTTTAAAAAGAAAAAGAAACCAAAAATAATTTCACTACAACAAATATTGAAATTAATAGTATTAATTTATAAATGTTGTTAAACTTAAAACTAACAATTAACAAGAAGTAAATTGAATATCAACTTATATACATTAACATCATATTAATAGTTTTATCAAATATCTATAATAGTCTTATAAAAAACTTTTAATTACGAGAGTTTATATTTCGAGTGGTAGTATTGTTAAATCTTATTAGTATTAAATTTTTTAATTTTATGATCTATATGATATCTGTAATAGTGTTTCTTCACCAAATTATTATTGTGGAAATTTTTAATTTTTAGATAAGAGATGAAGTGAATAAATTTGTATTCTTTTGATTCTCCTAATTTAATTAAGCATTGAAAATTGTTTAATTTTAAAATAATAGACAGGCTAATTATATATATATGTATATGCAAGCTGTGATAATGTTGATAATTTGGAGGATGTTGATATAATAAATTAAAATGTAAAACTCATTAAGTTGCAGGCAAAACGTGTGTTGACTATCTCCAACAATACAAGTTTAAAAGTTCAGACAAATCATACAAATATTGGACAGTCCGACGTCCAAACCATGCATGAGCACAAAGTTCATTTTTTCCAAGGATTGGCATTTTTCTTTGTTTCTTTTTTTTTTCTTCTGTTTATTATATAGATAAGGAAAATATTATACACTTAATTCTCCAAACTTAATTTTTTTTTTAAAAAAAAAAGATATCTAATTTTCTGTTTATTATATTAGTAATCTAGTAATAAAAAAGAATTCAAACTCTAATGTTATTTTTTTTTTTTAAAGAAATTTCAGTTTTAACCATTTGGTACTTCCTACATATATTTTAAAGATAAAGTACAATTTTAATCTTATTGTTTAATTTTAGGAGCATATTGATTCTCAATATTTTTTGAGATACAATTTTGACCCTAACGTTATTAAAACCTATAATTTCGACCATTTTAGCCATTGACTTTTGTTCCTAGACTCCACAAGAATTAGAAAGTAATTGGCAAATTACAATTTAGTTTCTAAAATTTTATTTATTTATAAAAAAGTATTTTTTTTAAATTAAATATATAAAAAATAAAATAAATTAATAGCTAAATAAAATTATTTATTTTATTTAATTAAAATTAAAATAAATATTATTTTTAATTTAAATTTAATTTTATTAAATTAAAATAATTAATTTTTATTTAACTATTTACTTTTCTAAAATTAAAATAAATAAAATTACTTTTTAATTATTTAATTTATTTTTTAATTTTATATATTTAGAAATTATTTTTATATATTTAATTTAAAAAATATTTTGTATTCAATTAAAATTAAAGTAATTAAAATTTATATTTTTCTCTCTTTATATATATATATATATATATATATATATATATATATATATATATATATATATATATATACGCGCGCGCGTGACAGTTATATATGTGACAGTTCAACAACAACCATCAAAAGGGACTTCATTTGGCCAGATTAATTCTTATCAAATTTAGTTGGGAGTTAATCTAGTGCATAAGATTTTGGGTTTCGATCGATGCACACAAAATTGTTACTTTTTCATGTTTTTTTTTTTAAATAATAATAATTATTTAATAGATAAATTTATCTTAAATTATGTATACTTTTATAATTATATATATATTTTTTAAGTATAATTATATATTTTAAATAAATTTATCTTAAATTTTGTATACATTTATAATTATAATAATAAAAAATAAGCATTTTTAATAAATTATTATAACATCCTTAATATTGGTCTTAATAAGCACTTTATAATCATAATAATAAAAAAAACACTTTTAGTAAATTATTATAACATCCTTAATATCGATCTTAATAAGTATTTTAGTTTTTGGCATTTGTTAATTTGTTTTTCTAATAAGGACATTAGTTAAAAAATAAAAATTCGTATAATATTAAATAAATAAATTTAAAAATAAATTTAACGAGTGAAAAGTAAAAATTTTGATTTATAATTTTGGATGATAGTGATCATAATGAAATATAATTATATCATTTTTTTTTTTCATTCAATGTATTTTTATATTAATTTATTTATATTAATTTAAAATAATTATTTTATAATTATATTTCATTTTATATAATCGGTCGTAACAAGTTCTCTTATCATTAACATTATAAAAATCATTTGTCAATAAATAATACTTCGGTCCCTATATATAAAACTAAAATTTTTGTACTTAATTTTAATACTTGACATTTTAATTTATATCACATTTCCATCCTCCAAACTTGAAAATATAATATTTTATTTTTTAAAATATTTTACATTAAAATATTTAGCATAAAATATTTATAAAATATTTTATATTAAAATATTTAGTGTAAAATATTCACAAAATCTTACAGTTTTAATTTTAAATAAATAAATTATTATATTATAAAATACTTTAATCTCTTATAATTTTATATTTTTCATTTAAATTTACTTAGAAACTAAAAATAAATAAATTTTAAAAAGTAAATATTAAAATGTTAATTAAAATAAATTTCATAGATATTACAATAATTTATTTATTTTATGTATTTATTATTGATTCAAGCACTGAATTAATTGAGGGAGGCTACTTGATGAAATAATTCAAAGTCCAATTGAATGTATATTGAAAATGTCATTTCATATGTACATTTCTTTTTCTGATGGAACTGCTGCAGTAGTACATAGCCTATGGCTCAAAAAATTTTAGTCAAATATTCAAATGTGATTTATTTCCTTCTAGCCATGGATCCTATAAGAAAATTCATTCTAATGGATAATGTCTTCCTTCAAGTCTTTGCAATTTTATTTAAATTTTTATATTTCAATAAAATAGTATCATCAATCAATTGATTTTTAGTGTTTTATATTAAGGACTAATCATTAATTTTTATTTTTATTTTTATGAATTTCAAATTATATCAACATATCTACAAATATTTCATCTTTTTATATCCTTTCTCAATAACTATAACATCTGAATTTTTCGATAATCACAAATAAGACCTTAAAATTAGTATAATTGACTATATAGTTTTTAATTACACAGTCAGACGTAAAATAACAATTTAGTATCCAAAATAAACAATTAAAGGTAAAATAATAATTTAGTACCTAAAATATAAATTTTATACCTAAATTACATAATTTAACATAGAATTTTACCAAATTAATTATGAGATCTAAAATTTATATGAAAAATAAATTATGAAAGATACTATATTAAAAGTGAGATTTGGAATCAAAATATAAATATTAAAAGTTTTGGGGTTAATTTGTAAATAATGAAAGTTTGAAACCAAATCATAAATATCAAAATTACTTAAAATATCTGATAAATCTAGAAAATTCTAAAAATGACTTAAAAAAAAATCACTCACCCAAACTTTCTCCATTTTCTTCACTTTCCATTAAAAATATTCCCATCTAACCTATATCAAATTTAATCCTAATTAAACTTATATTAATTTTAAAGCCTAAATACTTAGTAGCCATCAAAATTTATACCAAAAATCTTAAAGAAATCCAAATTCATTAAAGGGAGTTAAGTTAGGAAATTGAAGTTACTTTAGAAAAGGAACAAAAGAAAAGATGGTGGAAGTGGTGATGAAGAACAAATGTGAAAGCTTTGAAGTGAGTTATAAATGTGTTATTATGCTTATTTGTAGCCTTGTTTGAAATTAAAAAGTTTTTCCCATTTCCCCCTAGTAGTGGTCGAACCACCATAATCATCCCCTTTGATTTTGTTGCTTCATTTTGCCTTTGATTAGCTTATTTTCTTTGTTTGATGAATGAGTTTGTTTCCCCATTGGCTTAATTAAGATTGAATCAAAACCTTACATATTACTTATTTAAGTTATGCCTACGAAGTGTTCAATGAAATGTCTCAAAGAAACCAAATCGTAATCCACCAAATGTTTGACCTAAAGTTTAATGCCATTTGACACTTGGATCCTAATTATTATTAAACCTAACCTAATCATATGACATTGATTTAAGTTCATGTGAAATTTCCTCCTTGATATTTACTACATTGTTAATGTTATATTTTATTGAAACCTAATATGTTCATTGAAACTATTAATTGAAATGATGTGATTTTTCTTTGCAATATTAGTACCTTATATGAGCCTAATTATGCTTTTGAACTACATTATGTTACATACCTATTAACATAACAAAATTACCTTCAAATGGGATAGTGGGCGAGTACCATCGACAACGTGCACATTGATTTATTTATTCACCCTAACTAGGAAGAGTTAAGTCCTAGTCATAAGGTCTGATCAACCTTATGTCATTTCACGAGTTTAAACTATTAAAATGTAACTAATGAGATTTATACGAGTATAAAGCCTTATATCTATTATGTTTTATTTTTTCTTCATTATGCCTAATATCATTAAATTATGTGACCTTGATTACCTTATTTATCCAATTTACTAATTACTTTTGAGATGAACATTTGGTGGATTAACTTGATTTTATCTAACCTTATTGCATAATAATATATTATAACTCACTGAGTTGTAAAACTAACCCCCTTATTGAATTAATATTTTCAGGTCAGAAATAAAGTGTAGTAGTTCCGAGGTCTCATTCTTCTTCAAAGGAACCATACTTTCTTGCTATGTAAATATCTTTAAGCATGACTCTTTTGTTATATATTAGATGATCCATGGTTATATGTAGATAAATAATATAAATTATTTAGCATATTATGTATTATAACACCATATGTTTAATAATGGTTTGAAATATGAAAAATATATGTTAGAGTGGAGATAGGTATGAATTATGAAAATTGGTGGTTAATGTGTTTATAGTAGGAGTTCTATGGGTGTTGATTGTGTAGACAGGTCCCACACCCTAGGACTGTCATATTCTATTTTTGGGACGTGACAAAGGTGGTATCAGAGCCTGGTTTATAAGTATACTAAATAAGCATGTACTATTAGGATATAGGTAAAACCATGGAGCATAGGATTTCCATTTTGTTTGGAGTATTCGTTATATATATATATATATATATATATATATATATATATATA
>CANXYC010196698.1:0-37290 GCA_948193065.1 Aleurites moluccanus | reverse complement strand
ACCGAAACCCCTCAAACACCTCAATTGAGCTGTTTACCCGAAATTGTCTTCAACCGGGTTTATTTTTCCATTTAATTCTCAAATAAATAAAATAAGACCATTTACATTCACTTTTATTCTTTCCTTTACTCAAATATACTGATACATTTATAAAACCACGAAAAATTGAAAAATTACCATTTGGTCCCCCGCTCACCAAAAATTCCAAACTTTCCCAATTTAGTCCTAACTGACTTTAAACCAATTCTATGCCTAAAATTAGGTCATATAACATGCATAAATATAAATTTCATGCATAAACATATCACATTAACATATTATAAAGAAAGAAAAAATTTTCCCCTAAGGGTCCCTATAAGGGTCTAGGTTGAGGTGTTACAGTTACCATCCATTTTGTTATTCTATAATTCATTATGTAAATTACTGTAATTAGCTGTAACTGTCATATAACATATCACATAATCATCATATAACTCATATATACCATCAAGTATCATATACACATGTTCATCTCCTAGCTAACCCATACATACCCCATAGAGCAGCTAGATAATGAACACCAAAATACAGAAATATAAAAAATATACATCAATAACTGTAGTAGAAATCCTCGAATGATAGACAGGATTTTGCAGCTTACTCCTCTCCTGAAATAGTTAAACAATGAAAAGGTGAGTATAGATGATACTCAGTGAATCTATATGCATCATAAATCAAATGGGATGGAACAATGATACATATACATGATAAAGGAACAATGGAACAATATCAGTCAGGTTGGTTAACAGAATCATAATAAAAAATCAATAGGAATATCAATGGTCATATCAAGTCATGGAATCATATGGTAAGACAGATATAAGGCCCTGAAACACGTAGACTATGTGTAATCACATAGTCGATCACATATCAAGTAGGCATAAGACTGTTCAGGTCCTATGGCCAGGACCAACAACCCTTTCCAGCTAAGGCATCAGTATCAATGTGCACATTGCTGACAGTATGTACCCACTATCCTGTCAGAGTGGCAGCTCTGTAAAACCATATTTAGGTCAATATAAATGAATAACATGTCAATAGACACCATTATTTAATAATGGTATCATCACTATCAATATAATCAATATCTTTCAAATCAAATGGTATTTGAATCAAAGGCATCGCAAGATACAACATACAACAAGGATAAAGGTTATGGTAAACAACAAAGGTATGGAACAAAGGTTGGTTCGACAAGGAAAATCGGCGGGCCAATTGGCATGCCAACATCGCTGGCAATAATGGTATTCAAATGGTAGGCCTATGGAATACAAAGCAATAGGCCAAAGGAAAATAAACTAGGCATTTCATCAAATATATGGTGGGCATACATTGGCAAGCCAATAGGTGAGGTTAGGGTGCAAAATTGAATTGCCCAATTCAACCAACAACAAGCTACATTATCAACAATGGTATAGGCATCAAAGAAACAACAATAAACAACATCAAAATGGATCAAATGGGCATAGGAATTAAAGGCAAAAAGCAAAGAAAACCAAGGCAATGAATAGTGATGGTGGGTTTGGCCAACATGAAGATTTTACATATGATTTCCAATCATCAATTCAATCAATTATACATGATATTTGATGCAAAATAGACTCACCTAATGCTTCGAATAGCCTTGAACAAGCCAATTCCAATCCAATTCACCAAATAGGCTAAATAAGGCAACCTTGTCAAAACTTCAATTCTACATCAAACAAATCATCAATTAATCACCTATTCACATCCAATTAACATATTCTAACATCGACTAATAAAATCAAACACTAAATCATCAAACCCTTTCTTATAACTTTAATTTAGCTAAAAAAATTATGCATTCCTATCAATTAGCATCAATTGATGCAATCTAACTACAAACCCATTCAATTCAACCTCAAATTCATCTAAATAAACCATTAAATCAAACAAAACAACATCTTACCTCAAGTTGGATGATCCACCCGAAATCTTTCCTTCAATATTCCTTGAATTCCTTAGCTCTTTTCTACAAATTAATGATGGAAATGAAGAGAACTAGGTTAATATTCAATTTTCCCATCAATTAACTTAATAATTTGACAAGAAATGAAGAAGTAAATGGAGGAAGAAGGATTGGAAGGTGGTTCGGCCTAAAGAAAGAAAAAGAAGAAGAATGAGCAAATTTTCCTAAGTAAGAAATAAATAGAAAAATCCAAATGGCAAATTACAACTTAATCCTTGAACTTCCATCCATCACACTTTGGTCCAAAATCTTCTGTAATTTATTCTGTCAATTCTGCCTGGAATTAGATTTCAAAGTGGGGAGTTAATAGGCTTATTTTAATTTATACTTATTTATAAAAATAGTTCTGGAGTTATTTTGTAACTCCGACCGACTAATTTCCACTATTCACCTTAAACTTCCTTATATTTATCATTTTGTCATTGGTTACTTATTCAGTGTTCCTAAATGATTTTCACTTCTTTCTTTTTACAAAAATTACACATAAATTATGGTGATCTTTTACCCCCAAGTCAACTTTAGAAATTCTTCTGTTGACCAAACTGCTAATTTCTCAGCAGTGTTCCCGACACCGCCGTTTTTCAGAAAAGTAGCAAGTTCACTTTCTAACTGTGTCTCTAAAATTATTTCCCATCATTTCAAGACTAATGAACCACAAACTGAGAAATAATTCACGAATGTGAGTTATAACTTTCTAGGGTATTACAAGTTGTATGAATGAACTTGATGATTTAGTGTTAATTTATGCTATTTGATGTTAGAATATATCAATTGGTGGTTAATAGACAACTAATTAGTGGTTAATTTGATGTAGAACACAAGTTGTAACCAAGTTTTCCTAAGTGGCTTGTTTGCAGAAAAGTGGTGGAATTGAATTTTCCAAAGCAATTTAAAAGCTTAGGTGAGTCTTATATGCATCAATTAACATGCCTAACATCTTAGATTGATTATTGGAAGTCATATGAAAAAGTGTCACTTTGGCCGAACCACTTTTACTATTCATGCCTTTGTATTTTGCTTGTTTTTCTTCATGTTTTCCTTAGCCATTTTCATCCATTTGATGTTGTTTAATCTTGCTTCTTTGATACCTATTGTATAGTTGCCAATGTGTTTTGTTGTTGATTCAAATGGGCAAGCCAAACTTGCACCAAAACCTAACTTATTGGCTTGCCATTGTATGCCCACCAAGTATTTGTAAAAATGCCTAGTTGTTTTGTCTTTGACCTATTGCTTTGTATTCTATAGGCCTACCATTTAAATGCCATTGTCGCCAGCGATACTGGCATGTCAATTGGCCTACCATTTTCCTTTACCGAGTCAACTTTTGTGTCACGACCCAACCTAAGAGCCACGACGGTCCTAGGGTACGGGTGATGCCTAAGCTACCAGTACCACGAAGAACCCCTTAATCCATATGGCATGGCAAGAAATTCAATAATAAGTTCAAATATAGCTTGAGAATTCTATAAAAATTTGGGTAGCATCCCCTCTATAAAAGGATTAAGCCCAGCTGTAACAAATAAGCACTTCCAATATATATCATCATAAATACCCATATTTCTATCATCAATGATCCCTCTGGATCTCCAATATATATATATATATATATATATATATATATATATATATATATATATATATCATTCTATATCCATACATAGCATAATATATATATGCAAAACCATAGAATATATAATCACACGCATATACATGCCACTCCTTAGATTACAGTACCATGGAACCTCTATGCTATACAATTATTTACATATACTTTGGGACTGGAATATTACATGTCACAAGTTTAAAAATTCCACGGCGAGGATAGGAAGTGCCTATGGAATATGAGCCTCACTGCAGACCTGAAAATGATAACCACGAAAGGGGTGAGTATAAAAATACTCAGTGAATCCATATGTATAAAAATGCAGTAGATGTCATATTACCATAGTTGCCTATATATGGCCTATAGAATCAATATAAGATAACAAGTATAAAGTATAACAAGTATCCATATAATTATCCATGTAATTATCCATCTATAAATGTATCCAGTGTACGAGTCAACGCACATATGATATAACAGGATTCGGTCCAGTAATAAGTGTAATCATACTATCTGTAACAAGCACAATAATAAAATGCATAAATCACTATACACAAAGGGGATCAATCTTTACGACTAGAGGATATTACACCCTCCCTAGCAAGGGTCAATTTAATTAACGCCAGTATGCACACGGTCGATGGAATTTTCACTACACCATCGATGTGGTCCTGTTATAATACTATATGGGTGTGTCTCTATATAACCATCAATATAGCATAAATATATCTCATATAGCTTTAGAACAATCATATATATATTTATAAATAATAATAGGACAAGTTTGGCTAATGTCAAAAAAAGCCAGGCAGGACCCAGTTGCGCTGCCGCAACTGACACTTGCCGTTACGGGTCCATTTTGTGATTTTTGAATAGTTTTTGGTTAACTATGTTACCAAAGGATTTAGGTGGACCATGAGGTTCCATTTTAAAGCTTAGGTCAAGACTAGAAGATTGGGCCAAGTGGTGGCCCAATTGGCTTTCTGGATTTCATTTTATAGATAGACAAATTTTAGGTCATTTCGGTGGGCTTATTTACTGACCAATATGCACTTTGGGTACTGTAATATAACAAATGTTGGTTTATTAGTCTAAATGACTTTTTATATGATATATGATGCAAATCATGCATGATTATACATATAGACTCACCTTTAACACAATTTGATCACTTTAGCCCCTAAAACTGCTCTCGAGCCCTAATCAGCCCGCCATTCAACACTCCGAGCTGGAGTACTTCTCAATTCACCTATTTCCACATATAACACTCTGGTAAGACTTAATAACATTTCAAAACACATAATACATATCAAATCACATAAGGCATACACATTATACCCTATAGACCTCACTTTGCACATTTTACACATTTTCCATTCCTTTATGCAATAAACACATTCTATCACTAGATTTATCTTAGATTTCATTTATTCATCACTTATATACCATATTAAGAACTCATATACACTTAACTTAGCATTCCATATAAAACATACACTAATATTCAAGTTTAGCCTCCAAGTACTTATATCAAACATCTTTTCCAAAACTAAACTTATACATTTGCATTATATTCAACATTTAACCATAGTCAAACACTTCCTTACTAATCACTGTAACCTAACACATTGAACTAATAAAGTCAAATGGTTCGGCCAAAATGGAATTCATTCCATTCATCCATTTTCAACACCATTTAATCATACAACATTTATACATATCAAATACATATCATTCCATCATTTAAACCTATTAAACATCAAACACCAAACCATTACACAAGCACCTCAAGTTTCGGCCAAGGTGAAACTTCATCCAAATGGATTTGTTTCCATCATTTAACTACTAATTCATGTTAAACACATCAAATATACATCATTTGAATAAAAAGATCCATCAAAATAACACTTTGATTCATATTTCTTCCTATTAGGGTTTTCATTCCAACTTTTAATTTTTCTTCCATTTAAAACACATTTTTGTTGCTAATTAACATCAAAGAACATCTTAAAATCACAATTAAACCAAAAGAATTATAAAATCACTTACTTTCCAAATAGTTCTTCAAAAACTTCAAAGTTTTGATTTGTCACTTTTTCTTATTTTTCCTTTGAATCTATGGATATATTTGTATTTAGAATGATAGAATTAACATGTTTCCATCAAAAAATGAAGGAAAACAACAATCTATGGTGAAGATTCAAGGTGGTCGAAACCAAGAATGGAGGAGAGAGAAAAGTTTGGTTGGTGAATTGATAACGAAGATGAAGAATGATGAAGAGGTGGGAAAAATCAACTTTAAATATCAATGGTGCAATCCTATACTTTGAGCTTATGGTAAAAATGGTGAAATTTAGCTATCCAACAATTCAATTCTTCATCTTTTCATCTAATGGTTTGATTTATATAAGCCTATAATGATACCATAGGCTTGCATACACTATATAAGTCCATAATGCAAATGAAAAGACTAAACTATCCCTATTTCAAATTAAACTCCCTAACCGAGCAGATTTATCCAGGATTATTTTTCTACCGAGTTTAATTCTCCAATAATTATTCATTTAAATATAATATCATCATTTTCATGTCCTAGTATTCTTTTCTACCTTCAAATATAGTGTTAATTTCCATAAAACTTAAAGGAGGTGTGAAATGACCATTTTGCCTCAAATTCACCAAAAACTCAAATTTACCCGATTTTTTCCTAACCACTTTTAAATCTCTTTAACTCATATAATACATCATAAAACATGTACATATGTTCAATTCAAGCATAAACATATAATAATACACAACTTTCAATTCAAGAAAAAACTTCTCTTAGGTTATCCTTTATGGTCCAAATTCTAGGTTTAGCTGAGGTATTACATTGATACTAAATAATAAATATAAAATTTATTTCAAATAAAATGAATATTATGTTTGGTATAATTTTAAAATTTATTTTAATATTTCATTAGTAAAAAATACTTCTATAAATATATTATTTATTTACTTATTTTTTTTTATTTCATATTACATTAATTAAAATATAATTATTTATAATTTAATTTAATATTTATCAATAATTTTCTTTTATATACACTATGTTTTTTAAAAACAAAATAAAATTTTGATCATAAATAATTAAATTCATTAAGGGGTTTATATTTTTAAAATAATTTGAAGAAAAAAAAATCAGTTAGCTATTTTCAGTTCTCATCATTTCAAAATCTTTTATTATAATATTTAGGAAGAAAAATATTAATATTTTTCTTTGTTAATAAATTATATTTTTTAAAAAATAAAAATTATATGTTTAATTGAATAAAATAAAATTGAAAGGCCTAATTGCACATTTTATTATAATGTAAGAGTATCTAAATGTAGACCACTATAAATATATATTTTACTTATATTTATGGGGTTGCATAATTATTTAAAAAATTTCGTTATAATTTCGCCTAAAACTTTAATTCAGTTAAAACCGATTTTAACTTTTAGTAAACTATAATTTAAAAAATTAAAAAATATAATATTAAATTATAAATATTATAAATATAATTTGTTAAAAATTATTCAACCAGTAATTTCAAATAAATACTTAAAAATTACAAGATTTAGAGTTGAAGTTTTGAATTGTAGTTAAATTAAAAATATAAAAGTAATAAAAATATAATTAAATGATTAATTTTTATTTTAAATATTTTAAATGTAATTATTATTTAATTATAATATCTAACTTATATTTAAAAAAATTATGAGGTTCGAGTCAAAATTTTGAGTTATAGTTAAATTAAAAAATAAAAATAATTGAAATAATTAGATAATTAATTTTTTATAGGTTTATATTAAGTCAACCTAACTTTTATAGTGATTAGAATAAATAAATTATAAAACTAAAAATTTAACATTATCCATTACGACTAATCAAATACGATTGGAAAAAAAAAATACCGTTTTAAAATTATTATAATTTTAAAATAAAAAATAAAATATTTTTATTTAAATATAAAAAATAAATAAAAAATAAAAATAATTAAGTAAATATTTTTAAAAATTAAAAAATTACATACATTTAAGAAAAAAAAAAAAAGAGGAGGATTGAAACAATCACTTTGTAAAAAGAGAATAAAATATTAAATTTAATAATAGTATTTTAGTTTTTTAAAATTTATTAATTTAAAATTATGAAATTTATTTGAAAATATTAATTATTTTTATAGGATTTAATTTAGTTATTTATAATTTTATAAATTTAATTATTTATAATTTTAAATTAATTTAGATTTAAAATAAATATAAAACTATTAATTTATAAATAATTTTTATAAAATTTTATGTAATTCATTTATATCAAATATTATAAGAGACTAAGTATATATATATATATTATAAAAAAAATTATATATTAGAATTTTGATGAGACTTTTGAGAAGTACACCTATGAAAAAGTTAATATATTTAATAAGCTGTGAAGTAATTATTAACATTATATTTAATTTAATTTTATTAATTTTTTTTAATTTAAAATTAAATTCGAAATAAAATTTATTTAATATATTAAATAATAAATATAAAATTTATTTCAAATGAAATGAGTATTGTGTTTAATATAATTTTAAAATTTCATTTAATTATTAACGTTATATTTGATTTAATTATATCAAAAAATTCATTTAATTTACAAATAGAATTCATTTGGTATATTAAAAAATAAATATATAATTTATTTTTAATGAAATAAATATTGGGTTTGATATAATTTTATAATTTATTTTAATATTTCACTTGATAAATTTTTTTTTTATAAATATATTATTTATTTATTTTATTTATGATGAATTATATATATAAAATATTAAAATTAATAAAAATATTTTAATATTTTAAAATTTATTAATTTAAAATTCTAAAATTCATATAGAAATACTAATTATTTTGATAGGATTTAATTTAATTATTTATAATTTCATAAATTTAATTATTTAAAATTATAAATGAATTTAAATTTAAAATAAATATAAATTTATAAATTTATAAATAAATTTCATTAAATTTTATAAAATTTATTTATATCAAATAAGATGTAAATGTATTAATTTTGAGAGAAATATATGTGGAAAAATTGATACATTTAAAAATTGTTGCAATAGCATTATCTAATTTTAAGATATTATATTATGAGAGAATATATAATTATTATATTATAATTTAATGGTTGCAATTTATTTTAGAAAATAATTGGTTACAATAAAATATATACATTTTCATAATCATTTATTAGTTACTGTAAAAAAATTTATTTTAATAAAAATTGTAATATCAAAATAAAAATAATTTTATTGAGAAAATAATAAATATATATGATTAAAATATCGGTACTTAGCAAAATAATTGTGGGTCCAAAAAAGAGGCTGAACTGACTCAATGAGCACACGTCAGCAACGTAGATCGCCAACCATTGCAGATAAGCAAAGTGACCTCGAAAATCCAAGAGGACACGTGTCATCTACAAACATTTTTCTTTTGAATTTCTCCGAGATTTTTAGTCTTAACCTTAGACTCGTCCTTGAAATACTGGTGGCAAACAAACGAACCCGCCACACGAACCAAACTCTCTCCCCCTACGTAACTGTTAAATACAGAAAAAAAGCTCGCCTTTTTAGAGAGAGAAACAGGCAGTTTTTAGAGAGAGAAGATGACTACAGCTTCGTTGTGTTCTTCTACTCAGATCAATGGCTTTGGAGTGGGTCTTAGACTTCAAAAAACCCATCTTTATCAACCTAGTTCAGTCACTCTTACAAGGTATTGTTTTTTCAGCTTTTTTCAATTTCTTTCTCAATTAACTTTACTGGGTTTGGGATTTATTGGTATTTTGGATGCTTGATAGGAGTATTTTATATTATAAGTGTTGGGGGACGAAACCCAGTTCAGAAATGTTATTATTTCCTTGGGCAATTTCATTAAATTGGGTTGAGTTCTTAAATATTTTGGTTTTATGTATGTTTTGGGTGTAAATTAAGGTAACTTGTTGTGGGTTTTTGCTGCTGATGTATTAATCAATAGACTTCATTAGTTTGAATGTTAATGTCTTGATTAATTACAAGGTTTTGAATTCAGATATGGTGTAATAAATTGCTATTTTGAGCTTTGCACACTCTGTGTTTGTGATTATGATTATCTGAACTTGAGATTGGTAACTTGATCACTGTTTACTATATATGCGATGTAGAATTGCTAGGTTCCCATGAATATTATTGAGATTTGGGTCAACCATTGATTAAGTACTTATAATGTATGTGATTCTCTGTTCCATTGCACTCTAATTTTACTTTTGGAGTGTCCTTTGGGGAAGCAGAGGGATATCTATGATGTGGAATGAAAGCTTAATTAGCAGTCTGTAATTCAAGTTTAAAATTTAACTTGCCAGTGGCCATTGAGCTTTTATTTGTTGTTGAAGTATTTGGCCTGAGTCTTTGATGGTCAATGACTGTACCATCAGACAACTTCATTAGGTTCGGAAGTGGATCAATTTATTATCTGTTGGATACTAAATAAGATCCAGTGGCACATATACAATATACAAGCTACTGGCTCATCTTGGCTTCTCACTAATTTTTGCTTCTTTTATCTTCCCATCTCATAGATCACCACAATGCTTAGTTTTGATGACGTGTTTTCTGTTTCTATCTCTGTTTGGTACTACATGTTTTACATGATTTTTCCCTCAGACTTAAAATAGATTACCCTGACAACTTTTCTCCATCCAATGGGCAATTAGTGTTTGGCCAAAGTGTTATCATTATATATGGATGGATTGTTCTCTTTGCAGTTTCCTTTAGTCTTTCTCCAATGCGTGTGTTTTCTTCTGATTGATGATGAAATAGAAATCTCATGTGTGTTTGTGTGTGTATCTTTTATCACACCAGATCCCACCATTGCCTATGGAAGATACATGTTTGTTCTCGATTCATTTTTTGACAAGCACACGCATACTTGCTACACAGTTTGAACTCTTCTTTTTCTCTGCCTTGCAATCTCAGTCAAATTTGCCTTAAACAGTTCTTGGTATTATGTAGTTTGTTTTTGATATTACTGCTATATTTTGGCGTGTAATACAGGAGAAAAATTCATACTGTAGTGAAGGCAACAGCTCGGGTTGATAAGTTCTCTAAAAGTGATATCATTGTTTCCCCATCCATTCTCTCTGCTAATTTTGCAAAGCTTGGAGAGCAGGTTTGACTCTGCTCTTTGCTAACAAGACAGTATTTTAGTGTTGTTGATGCTGTGTCCTCTACCTCTAGAACTAAATGGATGTGTATATTTTTAAACTCCTTGTATGGATTATGCATTGTTTATTTGATTGTTTTTTTTTTGCAATTTTATGTTTCTTGCCAATTGCCGACCCTAATTAAATTTGGGATTAGGGTTAAGTTGAATTGAGTTTATGTTTCTTGCCAGTTCTCTGTGTTTTCCATGGCACGTTGTTGTCTCTCTTTCACTCTTTTGCATTGTTGAGTTTTTTTCCATTTGTTTTTCTAGGTAAAAGCAGTGGAGGTGGCAGGTTGTGATTGGATCCATGTTGATGTAATGGATGGTCATTTTGTTCCAAACATAACCATTGGACCTCTTGTGGTTGATGCTTTGCGCCCAGTGACAGATCTTCCATTGGATGTGCATTTGGTATTCGTCATTTGCATGTTATTTTCATCAAATTGACAAGTGAAATTTCAGCTAAAGTTTCTAACATGGGATTAAGCACCGCAGATGATTGTGGAGCCCGAACAACGAGTGCCGGATTTTATCAAAGCTGGAGCTGACATAGTCAGTGTTCACTGTGAGCAATCTTCCACCATCCATTTGCATCGCACGCTAAATCAGGTGAGGTTTTCATCTAATACTTGTTATGTATCCATTATTAAGCTATAAGAATATATGAATGATACCTTGGATCTTAGAAGTAAAAAGCACAATATACAGTTCATCATTGAAAGTTTGGAACTATACTATGGGCCAACTGAAAAATAAAATATCAGTTTCTCCCACTAATACGGATTTGGGTATTTAATGTCATTCACTGCAAAGATTTTAATGAGGAGAGAGATATATGAATGACTTATCCTCTTTCCCACCTTTATGAAAAGATGCAGAAAATAATTAGAAAAGAAACCAAACCTTTCTTCCAGATTTATTTAATCTTATAGCCAAGATGTTTGAATGGTCAGAGGTTAATACTTATGTGCGTTCACAATAGTGTAGCTATCAAGATAATGTTGCCTATGTTATTAGGAATTGCTTTTACATATTGTTTGACATTTTATGCTTATGGCTCAAAAAAATCAATTTGTTAACTTATCTTTGCACCTCTCTTAATGCTTAGTAGGAATCTCTTAATGCTTTATTAAACATGATTACATGATTGCATAATTGCAAATTGCTTATCCATTTTACTGCTATTAGCTGTTCTGACATTCTCCTATGAATTAGATAAAAGATCTTGGAGCTAAGGCTGGAGTTGTCTTGAACCCTGCTACCCCACTGAGTACTATAGAATATGTTCTTGATGGTGAGTTTCTTTTTTTCAAAAAATTAAATTTCTTTTTTTCCATGTTCTTTTGGGATTCAAGAATCCCCTCCCCTATGTTGTATGTAGTGTTTGCTCAATTGGGGGTCAGTTATAGATGCATGTCTAGTCCTCAATGGATGAGAAAAAAAGGGAAAAATAAAAGCCTCTGATATAACATCAGATGTGTGAATAAACCATGGCATAGTTGGTCAATGGTTAGAATAGTTGGACAAGAACAAATAATTAAAAGCTTTCTGGAGAACTATGGTATGTTTCTTTTTGTTAAAAGGGCAGACCTGTGCATGTACATGCGGTTTGAAGCCTGGACTACCATAGTAAATGGATATCTACAACTTTATATAGTGTATGGGTGGCAATTTAGTTGAACGGACTCTATGTTGCTAGACTGAGAGAAGGGATGGGTTAGGTGGTGGTTGAAATTCATTAAAAATAAAGTCTGACAACGGATTCATCCGGCATACTTAGTATTTCCAAACTTAACTCAGCCACAATCCCATTTCAGTTGGGGTTGGCTCCATGGCTTCTTATTGCACAGTTTAGAGCTACTTTTGTTTGCAACTTTTCCTAAATAAATCCATTTCTTAATAGAAACTTGAAGTCATTCAAATCAGGAGGAAAGGATACATCATGTTTCATTCTAGTACAGTCAGTTGAAATTCATTTTGAAAAAATAACTTTTTGGATCATATTGACAGTGGTTGATCTGGTCTTGATTATGTCTGTGAACCCTGGTTTTGGCGGGCAAAGCTTTATTGAGAGTCAAGTAAAGAAAATCTCAGATTTGAGAAGAATGTGCATAGAGAAGGTGTGATCCTTTTTCGATATGCATGCATGTGCATATTCACTTGGAAGATATTTCTGATAGCATGATTGATATTATATTGCAAAACGAGTACCTTTTACTTGCATGTGCAGGGGGTAAATCCATGGATTGAGGTGGATGGTGGAGTTGGACCCAAGAATGCATATAAGGTGCCTATCGTGTTTCGTTTCCTTACTTTGCAGTGTTTATGAGCCTAAATAGTGACTTGCAGATCCTGTTTTGAGACAGGCTTCTGTTATTTTCTTTTGTCACAACATGTGTTTGGATGGTGTTTTTCTTTCTTAGGCAAGTTAATTTGTTTGTTAAGAATGTTTACCTTTTAAACCCAAAGTTAAAAGTATAATGACTGGTTTTTTGTTATGCACTTTCAAATACTATTCCTGCTAGATGGTGTCTAATAAACAAAGAAATCCATGCAGACTCTCTGTTTATCTCTCAGCATTTAAAATGTTTTGAATGCTATAGTTTGTTCATTTAAGACAACTTCCTCAAATGACCTTTCATAAAATTGTTGATCCACGTCATTCAAATTAGAAAAAACTGAAGGGGTGGGGACTTGCACTGTCCAATTCAATTGGAAAATGTTTTCCCCACCCTAGAAGTGCAAATAAAAGTTCATTTAAAAAGCTTTTTGGTGTCCGTTAATAAATTATGAAAACTCCTTATGATGTTATTTCATGATGTTAGGTTATTGAGGCTGGGGCTAATGCTTTAGTTGCTGGTTCAGCTGTATTTGGAGCTAAAGATTATGCTGAAGGTAGGGATACATACAACTCATATTTATATTCTATATGCATTACTTAGTGCAGTTTAACCCACTTTTCTGGCTTGATCAAATGATTTTACAGCTATAAGAGGAATCAAAACCAGCAAAAGGCCAGTAGCAGTACCAGCGTGATTTATGAATAGAAGATCTCATTTGATTGAATGTGTGATATCAATATTCTTCATTCTCATGTATGCAACGTTTTCACTTGGTCAGAGTTAAAATCAATTGAATTTGGTGAACTTCCCTAAGTTTTGACATCTTGAATTTCTGTTACAAATTTGCATGATGCACATTTATGAATAGGGGCCAAGCAAGGGGGGCAACGGGTTGGAGAAATGGAGGTTTAATAGACCAAAGTTTCTTCAAATTTTATTCTGAGTGTTTCTTATAAAATACTTTTGCTTATGTGATGCTTCCATTTGGATATTAATCTGACTAGTGATCTTCATTTTTGCAGATTATTCATGCAGTAGATAAGCAGCTTATTTATGCTTTCATCTTGTTGTCAGATGTGCTATCACTTCTTTGGGGTTATGCATAAACTAACAAGGAATAAGTCTGTGGTAAGGGTGCCGCTGGGCATACTACGTGTACCATAAATGCTTTATAGGAATTCAATAATTCAAACTCATGTGATCGTCTTTGTAACTATGAATAGTTCCGTTAGTATTCAATTATAACCTTTTTTCTTTGTCCCTTAAATAAAATTGATTAGATAAAGTCAGAACCTTGATTAAAACAGTACCTGGCGGTTTCTGCTCGAGTCTTAGGAGTATTGCATGTAGCCACCATAGCCTATCTATGAAGGGAAACTGTAAATGCCATGGGTTCAGTTGCTAGCATCTTAGTTTCTAGTTCTTACAAGCTTTCAACAAGCACTTCTTCATCTATGTATGTACTTGCTTCCCGTGCATGGAAAGACACCGCAAAGACTCCTTTGCCTACGAGTCTCAGACTATGCAAATCTATTGCAGTGTCTTGAGAATTTTGTGTTCAGCTTCTAAGTTTCTTGCCCAGTTTGAAGAGGTTTCAGAAGGCGAATGATTTAACTTTTAAGCCATGTTTAGTAAGAAATAATGTATAATCCCAATGCACACTAGACTCCCTATAGGATGAAGGTGAGGAGTGCAGTTCAGATGAGTCTCTGATCACACAATTGAGTTCTTCATTAAGAGTCTGTGACCATATCTGGGTTGTCACCCAAATCTTTAGGAGTATTCTGGACAAGAGACTGAAACAGCACCATTTGTGCTGGAGTTGTATTGTTTTGCTGATACTCTGAGATGAATATTAGTTAGGACTGATGCATGCACCAGAACTCTGGCAGAAAATTCTCTGCATAATATTTCTCTTTCAGCATAACTTGAACATACTGAGTAGGGGTTAGTGAAATCAGGAACAAAGTTCTGTTCTTGTCCTTCATTTACTTATATTTCATTTTACTTAAATTTTAAATTCCACAAGGAGTACTATTATCAACTCAAGCAGATAGCAATAAAAGCAGGTGGCTAAACAATCGGACAAGAAGTTGCTAAACCATCAGAAACTTGTAAAGAAATTGAAATTTCAAATCTCTAAAGCTATGTTCCCAAATTTCTGTCTTCATGGTTCATGGGCTTGCCTCTCATCTGACTTGCTGGGGTGTATGGAGGCCAGGAACGCAAAACAGTGATCTTTGGTCGGTACAAGGCATCTAGCTGTTGGAAGCCCTTGAATCAGAGATGGTTTCATTATAACAGGGCATTAGATGCAATACACCATTAGATGGTTTCATTATCTTGGTTTGTCTTCCACATAATTTACCATGTGTGAGACACAGACAGCACCATTAAAAAAGAATGCATACGATCAAAGCAAGCACACCCATAACACATTTCTTTCAGCAAAATTTCCTTGAGCTACAGAATCACTTGGCTTGCCAAGTGTAATCAAGCAATAGATTCCCAGCAAAATCAAACTGTTTAATCCCCCCGTTCTCTCTCTATATATTTCCTCTTCGAAATGCGCAAGCCTTTGAGTTGGTAAATAAATTTCAATTTTACACATCAAATAACTAGAAGAGATAATATAACACAGTAAGCCAAAAGGCACAGTTTGCAAATTATTCTAATTCTCTAACATAAAGCGTACAAGGAAACTAACAATCTGTCTTGTCTGTGATTAACACTTTGCTACAACATAAACGCTATGTATGCATCCCCTAACAGTTTGATCACAAAAACTGTATGTAACACATTGAAAATATATACATATATAACACTTTGATCTCAATGATCCTCTATTATAAATATATAAAACTTTGACCTCAATGATCCTTTATTATACATCCTCTATCATACATATATAAAACTTTGATCTCAATGATCCTCTATACATTCTGCCTGCATATGGGACATGATCCATGTCTTATGAGCCACCTGTCGACACAAACCAAGTGGAATGAATGGTGGCAACGGGGCAAAGTCCTTGCAATTTCCCCTTCGATATTCTAACAATAACAAAGAAAAAGAAAAGAAAAAAGTAATGTTATTATTAGCATCATTAGAGCCATCAGCAGCACAACTACAAAGAAAGAAGAAACGTATATTTAAGGTCTATATTTTCCCTTAAAAAAAGGGAAAAGTAAGAAATGGGCGGTGGGGAGAGAAAACCTGCAAGCATATTGGACAGCAGATGGTCTGTTTTGCATTGACTTCATCCAAGGTATGACATGGCAATTTCTTCAGTGAATCTCCTGATAACCCTCTGGATTGAACTTCAGCATGAACATCGTATATCCCCTCATAGCTTATACTAGCAATACTTACCTGCTCATTCATAAAAGTTGATCAATCATTTGAATATCGAAATAACATTCAGTTCTCTAATAACATAAAACAAGAAAAAATTTTGCAGTCCTGCACCTTCATGTGTTCTAAAACACAGAAATATCAATAGAATTTTCAAAGAAGATGTCCTTAAGATAATACCAATTTGAAAGATAAATCACATAATAAGAACTGAGCCTTGCCTCGATGAGAAATCCTAGATGAGCAAGGCATGGCAACCTCAATTTACACAAAAAGACATTCAGTCAAATTCTGAATCGAAAGTTTGGTATAAAGGAAGAATATATAAGTGTAATCAATCTCAAATTCCTCATTGTGGGAATTCAGGGGATGTCTAAACCCTATATTGACATATCTTGAGATGAATAAGGTGTGTTGACTACCCTTACCTAAATATGAAATCCAAAAGTAGAAAATATAAATGGCATTTTTTTCATGTATCCAAAAGAACTACAATTTTTTAATGCTCTTTTTGCTCATAAAAGCATAAATCATAACTTTTCCAGCACATAATTTAACCTAACACAAAAAACATAGAGTATATGGGATTTGAAATAACTAAAGAACAAAAAGAGTACTCCTAAAAATCACAGCCTGTCCATTTTCAGGAATTTCACAATTCATGTATTTGTTGATCCTTCAATATCGAGTAATAAATATTCAAAGAGAAAGAGAGAGGGAGGAAAGGAAAAAGACTTTCATTGAATACATACGAGGTATGATAAAAAAGAAAGCAGTAAAATTCAACTCCGGAAGCCAAAGTAAGCAAATGCCATTAAGAAGACAGAACAGAGTAACAACTCCCTTTTATGGAATTCAAATGAATTTCTCCTATCCCATCAAATTTCAGTGTTAACACTAAGAAAATGATTACCTGCCAATGGTAAGTAGTTAGCATTGCTGGTGAAAACTGTTCATCTACCAACCTCCCCTGGAGAAGCTCTTCTACAAAATCTGCCTAGATCCAAAACGCATACAATTATTATGCATTCAAAAGATTGGTCAAAAGACTGATCACAAATTTCCTTGAGCATATTATATAAACCATAGATGAAGGGCCCGTGAACCAGATTCTTCCAAACACTAATAAGCACGGGAAGTCTCCAAAACCTCAACAGAAAGAACAGCACCAGCAATAGCCCCTTGTCCAGCCCCGCGAAGAACACCACAAGCAGAAACCCGGCCAGCTAAAGCCCAGTAATAGCTGTTGGGTATATTAAATAATCATAATATATGTTCTAATATAAGCCATAATGGACCTTTGTAGCGGGCCTAACTGGTTTAAACCTAATGTAAACTTATATATATGCTAACTGGGGGCAGCATGCTAAGCATTACACCCTAGGTATCTAGTTTGGAATACCTAGCATGCTGTCCCCAACTAACATATATATAGATTTATACTAAGGTTAAACCAGTTAATGGGCTCTTGCCCATTAGACCCACTACAAAGATCCATTATCTATTAGGACTTATATTAGAACATATATTAGGGTTATTTAATATACCCAACAATCTCTTCCTATATTTTACATATAGCACTTTTCAATAGATAGATAATATAATATTCAAAACAAAATATTGAATCATTATATCATAAAAAGATTCATTATTCAAAATATGAATTCTTTAAGCACACTATCAATTTTTGAAATAAATTAAATTGATGCAAATAAATTAAATATATTTGAATAATAAGTATACCAATATAGAGTTTTAGAATTTAACTAAACTCAATCAACATACCATTCTCACTTGCAAGCGAACTATTTATTCAACTGAAAGAAAATTTAATAGTCCCCCGCAGTCCAGTCACAATGGGCATTTTCACTTGTAAGTGAACTATTTATTCAACTGAAAGAAATATAATAGTCCCCCACAGCCCAGAGCTATATTTTCGACATTTCCTGTAAGTTACCAAATATGAATTTCATATAAATTCAATCATTTATATAATTTTTTAAAATGTCTAGTTCATCCAAAAAAATTTAGCACAATAACATCAATGTCAAAACTATAAGCATCAATGTCAAAGTTTCTTTGTAATAACAAGACCTAAACATAACTTAGGTAGAAACAAATATATTTATTACTACAAACATAGGTAAGAGATCCAACCCATAAAGGGTTGCGGATTACGAGTAACTTTTCAAAATCAAAGCTTGGAATTGACAATTTAAGATAGAGATGATACCAGTGCGAAAAGTCCCGTAAGAGCTCCAGAAATGGAGCCGGAGACCAATCTGGGACTGCAATCCAGAACTCGATTCCCTTCAAATTCCATGATCGGCAGTTATGTCAAACCACCGCATATGGGGCATGGATTCGACCGGATTGATGTTGGGTACAGGTGCAGTGATTCAAAACATTCCTATAGAGGACAAAACGAAAAAGAAATTGCCAATCAATTCTTAGCCAGCGAATTCAAAGGTGAAAAGAAGACCTTTTCGGAGCAAAGAAAGAACAAATAAGTCATTTTGAGGTTGAAAGGTGGGATTTTAATTTTAGTGGTATTATTGGGTAACGAGTAAAAAATGGAGGGTATAGAGTTTTTTGAAATCCTCTATTTGCCCCAAAAATAAAGAGCCTTTTCTCTTATTGTTCCAACGTTAGATACTGTTGCTTGTTCGTAAACGCTACCAAATTTTCCCATAGAAAAAAAATTTGCATGAAAGGGAAATAATAAAAGAAATAACCTCTTCTAGAATAGCTATACTTTTGTTGCAGACTTAGGAGCTATCTGAAGTGTGAATGACCTGGAAGCACAATATGGGATAATGTCATTTGATCTGTTTTGTCAGTTCGAAAATAGTGGTCCGCATCTCAAGTATTATGGGTTTTAGTAGGGTGCACAAAAGTTAATCCGGTATGAAAAAAATTCATGGATTTTAGATACAAAATATTGAGATATCACTAATGTTATTTATGAAATAAAGACATTGCAGTTGAATTAGAAGTGTCCCGTCATACTTGTTTTTTCTTTTGTTCTCTTTTGAATTTCTTTGTATAAAAGCTAATTGCTCTTATTCAGAAAAAGAGAGCATTTTTGTTGTGCAATCTGACAAGAAGTTGCATATGGTGTTTTTTATCAGTGGAAAAGTCCTCAGATTTCTGAATGAAGTGGTAGGTTCTTGATATACAGATAACTTCCCTAGCCATTTACAGCAATCTGTGAATGTGTGTAAGAAACAAATAATATTCAGAATGATAACGATTGGGAAGACTTTTCCATATTGAGTTGCTTGCAGCAGATCATGTATCAACAATTGGAGTATGAAGCACATAGCATATAGTACTTGTATTCCTCATATGCTCTGTTCAGCGTGGAGTATCTCAATTAACGATCAAGTATGCAATCACCTCACATATCTCAGATGCCTATGGATGATAACAGCTTGCAGCAGCTAATTCGCTGATGCAGCTTCCACTTTAATTGAAATGCAACCAGGAGCTCTTTGCTGCTTTATCGGATCCCACAAAACAATCTTCTTATCCTACACACATTTAACAGCAAAATATTTTACCTTGGGATGTACTAATATAGTCACCAACCTGACTAGGCTTCTAAATGATGCAGCTTGCTTCTGATTTCTTGAACAGGCTTTAAATTTCCATGGAGGTCTCATGAACCCCACAATCTCTGCCAGATCATTGTGTTGGTTGCTCTGGTTGTAACTGTGTCAGGTTCCACAGTGTGCCTTTGCATCTGCCTGAATAGCTGAAGGGCTTTTTCAGGCTTCTAAGTTCTGGTTGTCAAGACAAGAAAATTACAACTTATGTGCAGGGAAAGAATAAGAAACAAACACTACAGAAAAGAAAACCTTCAGTATAAACTTGGCTAAAACCTGATTGAAATATTCAGCAGGAATCTTTACCTGCACTGACTAGGTTAGAAACAAAATTACAACTTCTCAAATGCTTCACATCAATGAATTGTCCTGTTAGCATTCCATTGCTGTTTTTCGCCCCTCAATCTAAACATATTTGCTAGTGTCTCATATGTGAATAAATAACAAGTGCAAGGATTGTTTGGAAAAATGATAAGGTTCTTCAATGTTGCTTATTTTGTTAATTATGAAGTTCAAATGTTTTTAACCCCACATATTATAGAATCCAAACAGGGCGGTCCAATATACTGACAAAAAGGAATTGAGGTACAAATTAAAAAAAAAAAGGGATAATCACATGGATTCAACACAAAAATGAACTTCAAAGAATGAGAGCTTTGCTGAAGTACAGATATAAAATCGATCTGAGGTTTGGTATACCCAATACAGTTTAAGAAATCCATGAGCAGCACCTTGAATACAAATGATCCACATATATCAGGTTTTTGCTCCTAAATCAATAATAAATAAAGATGCACTGTTCCTCAGGTTAAAACCCTTCTGACATTTAACATTGAGGGCATCCGCTACTGATGACTTTCCTCAGTAGATAACCGTGACCCCTTTTACAATATAACCATACTCCTCAAACTCTTATAGTTAGGGGCTGTTTGAATATACTTAAAATAAGTATATAACAGTGTTTTGAAATTTAAAAAACTTTTTAAGCTTTAAAAAAAAAAGTTTGAAACATTGTTTTAATATGAAGATCACCCTAAAAGTCCCATATCTGGTCTTCACTCCCAGAAATCATTAAGTTCATCAGTGATATATTATATATTTGGATTTCTTCCACCCCAAAATGATGACCCCATGGGGCTTTAAGAATCAAAACAGCCAGGATATGATTCTATCAAGTCCTTGGAACACCTGAGAGCTGACTTCAGGTACCCAATCTCTCTATAACCCCTTGTTAAGATCCGATATATGACTTCATTTGGCACAATACCCATCTTAATCATATCAGCATGCAACATCATCACATCAAGCACGCATTTGGCATTTATATGTCCCTGCAAAATGATAGCATAAACCAATGCATCTGGCCTTAAACCATTGCATCTCATATCAAAGAAAAACTTGCTAGCTTTAAAAATCTGCCCTTCCTTGCACAAAGCTTGAATCAGAGATGTATAAATCACATGATTTGGAGAGCAAAAGCTACCATCCATTTCTTTTACTTGATTGCCAGTGGAATCACCTCTAGTCTTGTCTAAGAAAAGTTTAATTGCATCAGATGTTCTTCCAGCTTTGCAAAGGCCATCAATCAAGCTACTCGCCGTGAAAACATTAGGACTGAGCCTGGCGTCCAGCATATGCTTATAAAACCGGAGTGCCTCTTTCATGTTACCATTTTTACAATGCCCATCAATCAAAGCTGTGAAAGCAACCACGTCAGGCACAAGGCTTTTGATTAGCATTTCTGAGTACAAACCCATGGCAGATTGCATGTTTCCCACCTTGCAATGACCATCAATTAATGTAGAGAATGTGATAACATTTGGTTCTATACCCTTCTTTGTCATTTGAGAACACACCTCCAAAGCCTTCTCCATATTTCCTTCCTTACAATATCCATCAATTAGCGAATTGTATATCACAGAATTTGCAGTAACCCCTTCTTTCTCCATTTTTTTCAGTATACCATTTGCTTCTTCAACTGTACTTAAACTACAAACACTCCTGATAAGTACACCGTAAGTGAAAACATCAGGTAAAATTTTGAACTTTTCCATTTCCAAAAGCAAATCCATTGCTTTGGAGAGGTTCCCTGCCTTAGAGTACCCATTAATCAGACTGTTGTACACAAGTACATTTGGAGCAACACCAAACTTAGCCATCAGAACAAATAAGTTCCTTGCTGCCAGTAATTCACCCACTTTGCAAAGTGCATCTATTAAGATACCAAATGTCACAATATTTGGCAGCAGTCCAAAATTTAGCATATCCTGATACAGGTCAAGGGCCCGTTTCACATTTTCTATTTTGCAATACCCATCCATCAGAACATTATAAGTATACAAATTGGGTGAAACCCCAGATTCCTTCATTTGTCTGAACATACTCTCTGCTTCAATCAGTTTACTCTCACTACAAAGACCACGTATAAGAGTTGTGTAGATCACAACCGTTGGTTCAATCCCTTTCTTCACCATCTCATAAACCAAACTCCTAGCTTTCAAAATGTCACCTTGGCTACAACAAGCATCAACTAACACATTATAAGTAACAACACTGGGCACCAATCCGCGTGAAACCATGTCCTTATATAATTCCCACATGGAATCAAAGCTACCCTTCTTAACCAATCCATTTAAGAGTGAATTACAAGCCTGCACTGCAGGGAAAAACCCGACCTTGCGATACACCAACAAGGCTTCGTCAAGAAGACCCATCTCGGAATACGAAATAATCAACACTCCAAACACATTGGGACTAAATTTTGAGCCTTGTAGCTGATTAAGGGCATTGAAAACCAAAGAACTAACACGGTGGGATTTATGGGATTGGAGGAGGGTTTGTATGAGGTCTTTTGTCAAGCACCTGGCGGTGGCGTATATTCTGGCACTTGTTAAGACATGAATTATAGCAGAATATAAACGAAGATTCTTGGTTGGGTTTTTTGGGTTTTGTTTTAAAACAGAATTGAAAATTTCGAGGGCTTGTTGAGGGGTTTTGGAGTCGAGAATGGTGGCAGTGATATCAGAGGAAGACGATAATGATGTGAAGAAGAGAAGGGTTCTAATCTTGGTTTTAATGGGCCTAAGTGAGTGTTTTGGCAGGAATAGCTTCAACATTGTTCCCAAGTCAGGATTGAGAGGATCACTCTATTAGTCTATTGTTGTTACATATACTTCCTTTGACGGTCTTCTACAGAAAAGAAAAATACTCATATGCAGACAAAATGCCATAAAAAGAACCATTCCCGGAAAGTAGACAAGCAGTACCAGGTAAAATCTCAATGATTAGCTTCCCATCACCAAAATTTTGAAACTGAATTCAAGGTTGAATCTTCGTTGGAAATCAAAAATCAATCTCAATTGGAATTAGTATTTATATTTCATGGTTGTATTTTAATTCCTATTTTATTTAGGATTAGAAACTATTGTTAGATAAAGATTTGTAGTGTCTACATGTAAGGCTGTGTTTACATGTAAGGCTGTGTTTGCAATTATTTTGTGTATATGTAATAGAGTTATGGTTAAAAAAAAAAAAGGGTTTAGAAGGGTCGGGGGGAAAGGCTCCAACAAGCCTGTTCCAGTATAGTTATTTGTGTTCAGCCTTAAGGTAATAAGGCAAGGCCAAATTAAAGTGGTTAGTGTCTGTTTGTTTCCATGGGAAATTTTTAATCCAAGTAAGTTTTCTTTTGCTGAATTGCTTACAATTTTCCAAAATTCTACTTAATTTATTGAAATTTTTAAAATTTTCTCAAATTTTTTAAAAACAATGACGGTAGAAATTCAAGTAGAGAAGGGAATGGCGAGTGAGATAGTAGTAGAAGAGAAAAATCTGAATGATTGGCTTCCCATCACCAATTCTAGAACTGCCAAATGGTGGTACTCTGCCTTTCACAATATCACTGCCCTGGTAGGTGCAGGTGTCTTGGGCCTCCCCCTTATGCCATGTCTCAACTTGGAAGGTAATTATTAGTTACCATGGTTGCTTTCTTTTCGATTCTTTTTATTTAACATATCAAACTTTTACCAAAATTATTATGATACAATCTTTTAGCTCGTTGATACTAAATCACTTCAAAGATTATATGATGTTTAGAATTATGAAATTACATACTTATTCGAACACAAAACATATTCTAATAATAATAAAACTTTAATTATCATGATAAAGCTGACTTAATTTGGTTTATTTTTAGAGGTCCTAGTGTGACTGTAATAGTGATGTCATGGTTAATTACTCTATATGTACTATGTCAAATGTTCAAGATGCATGAAATGGTGCCTGGAAAGAGATCTGATAAGTACTATAAGTACGACTGTATGTGCATATACTTTTTTCTAATTAAATTTGTAAAAATTAATGTCTTGCAATAAATTAATTGGACTGCATTAGTTGCAAATTATTAACTACTTTTTTTATTATATATATAATATAGAAATAATTAAACTAAGAGACAATATATATATTTGACAAATAAATATAAATATAAAAAAAACTAATAATATTTAAAAATTTTGATAAAAAAAATGCTTATTTATTTATTTATTTATTAAATTCATTAACAGGCAAACACGATAATTTTAATAAAGATAATATTATTATGATATTATCCATAGGCAGCACCATATTAGATCCGCCGTTTAAGGAAAAGACAAAAAAGAAAAAAGAAAACTGACTACGATGTCGTTTAAAGAAGACACTCTTTCAATACAATATTCCAGTTCGTGAGAAAGAAAAGTTGTCCAACATTCCCAAAGTATTCTCTCAAAAATTTGGCAACTATCGAGGGTGTTTAGAAGTGATAATAGGAAAAGTGCTTTTTTAAATAAAATATTATTATTTAAAATATATTTTTATTATAAATAATTTTTAAAATAAGTTGAATTTTAGTATTTATAAAAAATTTAATTTAGAAAAAAATTTATTATTTATTTTTGTTATTAAATATTTAAATAAATATTTTTGAGTTAAAATTCAATTTAATATAGTATTTTCACCATCAATTAATAAATTTTAAGTTTGTAATTGAAAATTCAAATATCTACAATATAAATTGGCATATGCACAAAAAGTAATGCCTTTTCTTCGAACCTCTCACAATTTTTTCTTTTCCTAAATCCCTCGGTTTGGATTTTATTTTTTATGTGTCTTATTTTTTGTCTTTTACTCTTATTAATTATCATAATATTTTAAAAAATAAATATTATGACACATAAAAAAATATAATATAAAAAATAAAACACAAAAAGATATACTGTAAATTTCTAAACCCTACCCTTAATTATGACAGGAGAGCCTTGGCCTCTGCTAACTTTTTTTTTTTTTTAAAGAAAAAAAAATTCTATATACACAATTATTGTATAAGACAACCTAGAAATTATACCATTATTTAGCCCAATGAGATCCACTTTTTTTTATATAAAAAAGAGTTTTTAATTAATGTAGTATAAAAATACATCCAAATCAAAATAATTAAAAAAATTATAATAAAATAAAATATAAAATGAATTTCATCCTTAAATTTTATTGATTAAATTATCAGAGTAATAATATTCAATTCAACAATTATAATTGATATATCGATAAGAAATACATTCTATTCGATATTAATATTAAGTTGTTTAATAAGTTTGAATTGTTGATAATCAAATAAAAACTCTTCCACGTACATGAGAGTCAAATAAATTCTTATATAAAGAGAAAAAAAAAATTCTATAAAAAAAGATAATTCAAAATTTATAAATAAAAAATTTACAAACAAAATTAACATAAATATAAATAAATAAATTTAAATCTAACATCAAATTTTATTTAAAACAGTATTAAAACAACTTAAAAATAAAATAGCTACTGCATTATTTTGAGGCAGCTGACATCTAAGTAGAAAAAAAGATTAAAAAAAAAATGATAAAGGTAGAAAAGGGAGAACGAGGAACTAGATAAAGATAAAAACGATAAGAAAAAAAAAAAAGAGACAAGAGAAGAATTATTTTTAAATAAAATATGTCGGAGCTGCAAAGACCACTGAAATGATGCATGAAAACTTTAAGATTATTATTTTTTAATAAAATATTATATGTTAATTTGATGATAAAGCGAAATTATTTTAGAATATCAAAGTTGATATCTCACAATAAAATGAATACTAAAAAAAAGAGATCCACCCCTGTTGGCTTAAGGAATCCATTACTTTAAACCTTTCATTTACATATTTCATGTTATTATCCCTTGAATGACAATAACTATAGCAAAGAAATCAGACTTTTAGACTCGAGCATGCACAATATATAAGCCAACTCATATATGAACTTATTTAAACTTTTAGTTAAGATTTAATTCTTAATGATTTTCTTCCTATGAAAGAACATTAATTATCGTTCCAGATATTTTATAATTCTTTATGGTTTATAATTATTTTAATTATTTCTAGTTAAATTTTGAAAAACATAAGACATATTAGATATTTCTATTGTCATTGTTTTCTTATAGTTTCTTCTCCCGTGGAATTACTATCTTCCTGCCCCAATGAGGTTTTCCGCCTCCGCCACTGCCTATAACCATCGCCCCTGCCTCAGCATACGGCAATCTCTCTTCTCCAAAACCTTAATCCCCTCCTCCTCCACTACCACCACCTTAATTAATGCCTCCGAAATGCTTCAGCTCCGACAAATTTCCAGCGGACGAGACCTTCGCCTAAAACTTCGGTCATAGAGACAACGCAAGTCTCTGAGTACAACAACCCAAGAATTAACAACTCAACCTCCTATACAGAGGGCACAGTACATAGGCCTATTTCATTGTTTTCTCGTCTAGTATAGTTTTCAAATGCTAGTTGAAGAATTGATACCCGCCAACCAAGTAACGACCTCAAGAGCTATACAACAACACTTGTTCCATCTGTTTCAAAGCTGTAAAACCCTCAAAAATCTATCTCAGATCCACACCCAGATAGTCATTAATGGCTTTTCCCAGAAAAATTACATTCTTGCTAAGTTACTTTCTTTCTACATTGCTTCTGGTCATCTCCTCTATGCGCATAAAGTATTCAAAGATTTAAAAAATCCAAGTGTTGCTGTATGGAACCAGATGATCAGAGGCTATGCTCGAAGCGAGTCGCCTCGAAAGTCTGTTAAATTGTTTAATCAAATGGGGGTCGCAGAAGTGCAGCCTGATGGTTTCACATACTCGTTCCTTTTGAGTGGTTGCGCGAGGTCAGGGTTGTTGAGAGAGGGCGAGCAGGTACATGGGAGAGTTTTGGTTAATGGTTATTGTTCAAATGTGTTTGTGAAGGCGAATTTGGTTAATTTGTATGGGATGGCTGGCACCGATTTTGGAGTTGGGTATGCACGTCGTGTGTTTGACGATATGGGTGAGAGAAATGTTGTGTGCTGGAATTCGATGCTTGCAGGGTATATGAGGTGTGGAAATGTTGATGGGGCAACGAGAATTTTTGATGAGATGGCGGAGAGAAACGTTGTCTCATGGACTACTATGATTGCAGGATACGCTAGAAATGGGAAGTGTAGGCGGGCGTTGATTTTGTTCAAAGAAATGAGGCGAGCCCATGTGGAATTGGACCAAGTGGTGTTGGTGGCAGCACTATCAGCCTGTGCTGAACTGGGGGATTTGAGATTAGGAAGGTGGATTCACTCGTATATTGAAGAGAAATTGAGTGGCAAATGCCAGTCATTGTTTATTTCTTTGAACAATGCTCTTATACACATGTATGCTAGCTGTGGTGTGATTGAAGAAGCCTGTGAAGTATTTATATGGATGCCGCAGAGAAGTAAGGTTTCTTGGACAACCATGATCAGTGCATTTGCAAAACAGGGCTATGCACAAGAGGCTCTTGCCATGTTCCAATTGATGCAATGTTTGGGGGCCAAAGAAGCAAGTCCTGATGAGATAACTTTCATTGGAGTCCTATGTGCTTGCAGCCATGCTGGACTTGTGGATGAGGGTCGCCAATTTTTTGCGAACATGATTCAGAGTTGGGGTATTAAGCCTAGTATTGAGCACTATGGCTGCATGGTTGATTTATTTAGTCGGGCTGGTTTGCTAGATGAAGCACATGAGCTCATTGAGACCATGCCCATGAAGCCAAATGAGGCCATTTGGGGTGCTTTACTTGGTGGTTGCAGAATTCACAAAAATATTAACCTTGCTTCCCATGTGGCTCAGAAATTGGTTGCTGAGCTTCTTCCTGGCCGAGTTGCTGGCTATCTTATGCTGTTGGCACATGTATATGCCACCGCTGAAAGGTGGCAGGATGTTGCTACTGTGAAAGAAAAAATGGTTGAAATGGGAGTGAAAAAGCCTGCTGGCCGTAGCTGGGTTCAAATAAATGGAGTAGTTCATGATTTTTTAGCAAGCGACAGGACTCATAAGCATGCATCTTCAATCTACGAGATGCTTGGCAAGATCAGCCAGCAAGTGTACAAGCCAGACATATGGAAAGAGTTTTCAATTGTTTATGAGTAGGACAATGAGATGATTTTATTTTCATTCTTTTCTCTTGGATGATGACGACGATATCTTTTTCTGGGATTTCTGCCAATAATATTATCCGAGACTCAAATCTTCATTCATCAAAGTGAAATAGTCCATAAATCTTGGGGGAAACTAGGCTTTGGGCTGCCTGCTCATGTCCTAATATGGCACCGTATGATTTAAGAGTGCTGGCAAATTCGAGTTTCTGAAAGACAGACGTAACCAAATGTAAACACATAAATGTTTCTTTAATTTGCAATACATATAAACTTGAATTTTCATGTACATTAATATATTAGAAGTGTTTTTTTTATGCAATTGACAACTGAATGAATTTGAATATTATTCTCTCTCCCTATGGCTACTGCATCATATTATTTGACATGATTCTTTCAGAAATACTTGCCAGCTTCTTGGTAAACTACTGTAGTCCTCATCATTGTTAGAGAGACTTGTGTGATATTGATTTTGTTCCAAAAATAGAAAGAGCAAATGATTCTTTGAAACATAGTAATTAGATTGACAAATGAATTGTGCTAAGCTGTAATCTGGAAAGTGAAACAGATAAGAACCCATAAAATCTTAAGATGTAATCCTTTTTGTTTTCATTATGACTATTACTGATTATTATTAACTTCAACTCCAAATTTTTTTTTGCACATACTAATCTTAGGATTCTTTTCTCAACCAAAAAGGTCTACGGAGGTGTTTGGATAAAAACTTGCATTTTATTAAAATAATCAGTTTTGTTAAAAACGAGCGTTAATCATAAAACTCCTCCCTCTAACTTTTAAAATTTGCGTTAAATATTAAAAATAATCTAGTTTTCTTTTTTTACTCAAACACTTCAAAAATCACAAAACTTCTTAACTTTCTCTTAAAACGCAGTTTATAGCGTTTAGCTTCCTATCCAAACACTCTCTATATATAAGAGATTTCGAGTTGGAGTTAAAATTTACGGAAATAAATAAATAGCTATAAGTGAGAATATAGCCATTTTGGAAATCTAAACCTCAAAGAAACACCTAACCCATTTTAGCATGTTACTTTGGCATTTGGACTTGGGATCACAGAGGAAACTTAGAGCTAAGGTTCACTGCAGGAATGATTTAATTATAGAATAAATTTAAACTGATTTTTCGAAGGCAAAGAATCATCCCCACGCCACCAAAAAAGAAAGAAAGTAGGAAAAGTAGTAATAAAACAAGTATTTAACTCTTATCCGAATAGCATAAACCTAGAATAAGTGAAAAGATACAGGCGTTTTACGTGTTGTGTAGTGTCGTCTCTTGCGTCCGGCAACCGTTCGGCTCATTATAATTTTACTTGGGCTTTTGAGTTTATACTTCTATAAACAACCTTCACAAATCCACCCAAAGAAGCAACCCAAAGGAACTCCCAATTCCCACGCCTCTCTTTCTTTATATATAATACCCATAGGCTCATTTCCCTTCATTTCCTTCCTTTCTTCCAAACAAACAACGTCCTAGTCTGTTCTTTAAAACACACGCATATTCTTCTGTAGCAAGCTTTCGACACAGCAGAGACCCTGTAGATGACGATGGGTTCTGATCCAAGCGACAAAAGATCCGAAATTGTCTTCTTCGACGTTGAAACCACGGTCCCTACCCGACCCGGTCAGGGCTTTGCGATACTTGAATTCGGAGCCATTCTTGTTTGCTCAAGAAAGCTAGAGGAGCTTCGTAACTACTCTACCTTGGTCCGACCCGCTAATCCTTCTTTAATTTCTTCTTTGTCTGTTCGTTGTAATGGCATTACTCCCGACGCTGTCGTTTCAGCTCCTAGCTTCTCCGATATTGCTGACACTGTCTATGAAATCCTCAATGGTTAGTTAGTTCAAGAAATTTATTCAATTTTGTTAATTAATTATTCAAAATTGCTCATTTTTAATGATTTTTGAAGGGAGAATTTGGGCTGGACATAATATACAGAGGTTTGATTGTGCTCGAATAAGAGAGGCGTTTGCTGAGATTGGAAGGCCACCGCCGGAGCCTAAGGGCATTATTGATTCTTTAGCTTTGTTGACCCAGAAATTTGGAAGGAGAGCTGGTGACATGAAGGTACTGTTTTCATTTTCTTTTTTGAAATTTTGTTTTTATGTTTTGATTTTGTATGTTGATGTGTGCAGATGGCTAGTCTTGCGACTTATTTTGGGCTTGGAAAGCAGAAACATAGGTAATTATGAATGCCCCTAAGGAATTATTTTGCCTAAATGCACTTTTTCTTTTTGAATCTTTGCTCTATGTTTGTGAATGATTTTTCAGGAGTTTAGATGATGTTCGAATGAACCTTGAAGTTCTTAAGTACTGTGCAACAGTTTTGTTGTTGGTGAGTCCATAGTTGAATCCCTCTGTAATTTAATTTATCATATACCTTGTTATTCATTAAAATTGGAAATGATAATTTATTGCTTTGTGATGACTGTTGCGTTTGGTTATTGTCTTTATGATGCTTGCATCATTATTATTGCTCTATTTTTTTTTTTTTTAAAAAAAAAATCAACTCTATCTTTATATTCTAGAAATTCCAATTTGAAGAGAATGCCTGTCTGCCAATAGGCTTTTTGTAGCTGGATTTTATTTAATGGGCTTATTTGATCTTACTGAAAATCTGTCTGAGTTGAAGTTACATGTGTTTGAGAATGGTTACTGAAAGCATTTCAAGCTATGATGCATTCCTTATAATTTGTGTTAGCTTCATAACCCCAGAATCAAGTCATCTATCTGGATAGAAATATATTTACTTCTATAAACTATTGATTTTAGTACTTTCTTTTAAAGGAAAAAAGTAGTGTCTGTTTTGCTCCGAAGATGAAAATCTAGAGTTCTGTTATCAACTGCACTTAATGGTGTTTATGTTTTGTGACTGTGTATTAGCGTGGCATAATTGTTTGCAGTTCTTGGTTAAACATGCCAATGAATTGGAATGTGTATTCCTTACTGCTTAGCAAGCTACAAGTGATCCATTCTATCCTGATCATTATGTATGCTAGTTGACATAGGTGGCTGTTGGAATTGCATGTTTATGAGATTCTGTGGGCAACCATAGACTAAAATTTGCATATCTATAGGAATCGAGCCTGCCAGATGCATTTCCAGAAAAAAGTTGGGTTTCGCCTAATGCTACTACAAGAAGTCGTAAAAGTGGAAAATCACCTCTGGAGGGGCCTGGCATAAGCATAAATTCTCCCTCTTCAAGTTCAAAATTTGAAAACATTTCTCCTGAAGATCATCCGTTAATTTCACTATTGACAAGTGTTGCATCTAATACAACTCAACTAGATCCTTTTGACATGGGCACTCTTAGCAATGAAATGAATACTCACTCCCTTCAACAAGATGTTGCCATGGAAGAAAACCCTCTGACAGAGTCTTCTGAGATACCTTTACCAGTGACTGTCCCTGAAGGTTGCAGTGGCTATTCCGAGTTCTTAAAACCTGATGAAGTTTCTGTCTCTTCTATTAGGGTGTCTTTTGTTCCATTCTTTCGTGGGAGTCAAAAAATGGTATTATTGCACAAGGATGTCAATTTGCAGCTTTGTTGTCCTCATTTAAGGGTACGGTTTGGATTAAGCACAAAGTTTAATGATCAAGCTGGGCGACCACGGTTGAGTTTTGTGGTTGACGCAACTCGAAGTTTATGTGGAGTTCTTGATGCATGTGATGATATTGCACAGAAATCTTCTGGGGAATCAGGTAGCAACTCTGATTGGAGACATGTTGTGAACAGAAGACGTGGCTTTGTCAACTATCCTACAGTGAGAATACAGTAAGTTTCAAATCCTCTTTCATATCCCCCCTCTTTCTATCTTTCACCAAAATGCCTTCGTTTAAAAGTATTGACCAAGGGACTTAGTTTTGTTTAACTGTAAACTTCTGCGGTGTCAGAACTCAGAATTTAGGATGCTTTGTTGTTGTTTTTCCTATTCCATGGAAGTGTTAGTAAAGGATTATCCGAGAACTACAAAATTAAATGAGGAATAGAACAGTTTGGTTGAAGAATTTTCTTTGTTGCTCATGTTTACATGGTCTTGTGTTTATCATACGGCACCATCTTGTTTAAGCATTTGAAGAATTGTGAGCACTATTTCATTTACATTGTTCATGTTATAAGTTTTGCTGCATGAGTGCTTGAATATTGCAAATTGGACCTTCTTATTTGGAAGATGATTATTGCAATGTTCTAAGTTCTAATTGCAATATGCCAAACAATGATGAACCTATATTAGAGTTCTATTAAATTTGTGTCCTTAAATTTGCCTAATATTTTTCCCCTTTCTTTCTTTTCATAGAATACCCACTGCAGTGAATGGGGATGTTGCACAGTATGCAACAGAGATATATCAGAAAGATCCGTGTGGAACCACTCAAAAGCTTGTGTTCAGTAAGTTTGATGCTGCAGAACTTTATGCCTTGTTCAGTCCAGGGACTCTTGTGGATGCGTACTTCTCCGTGGATCCCTATGACTATCAGCAGAGTGCTGGAATCCGATTAGTGGCAAAGAAATTAGTCATCTGCAAAGAGTGAAAGGAGAAGGTTCTCTAATCTGTTCTTGACAGTTGCTTGCAATGTACAATGGTAACAAATTAGGTTATCATCCAGATGTAAATAATTTCTATTGTTTTTTTTAGGGTAAGATGCAACAGACACTATTATTTGACAATTGACATTCTTTGCAGGTTACTTCAAAAATTTGTTCAAATTGTAATGTTAATTTTAAGTTGTTATGGACAAGCCTCTTTCTTCAGTTAATTTTAATGTTCTCTTTGGATGTTTCCAGCTCATGCAAGTTGTGAGCCATTTGAACATCTCCAACTAAAGTACAAACAAAAATATCTAATTATAATATTATTCTCAATAGTTGTTTTTTAAATATATAATTTATTCAATAATTCTAGTTCTTATGTATTCATAGAAGTGTTATTTCATGCACTTTCATTTTTAAGAAAAAAAAAAAAAAGTTAAATAACCCTCCTTTGTGTTAACCAGGGGGCGGCAGCATACAAGTAAGTGATAGCAGTCTACTCCTCATACAAATTTCTTATAAATACATTTAAAATTTTATAATTATATAATTTAGAGACTATTGAATTTTTTTTAAATTGATTGCAGCGCCTTAAGAAATTTTGTTTTGTTCTATATAGCTAAAATTTAATATTAAATTTTAAAATGACAATATTACAAATCTAAAAAATAATAAGATTTTCATATTTTTTTTATTTTCACAACACTTATAATTTCTTTTTTATTATTTTTCGCCATTTCATTTCCATCTATCCTATAATCAATTTTTTTTTTTAGTATGAAAAGAATGAATTGTTTTAATTTTTTTTTAAAAATATGAATTTACAGTAAAAAAATATAAATTTACTATTATTTAATTATTTTTCAGTGTGTATAATTATTTTTAATTTACTTTTCTTGTTAGGTGCATATATTTTATATGTAAATTCCTCTCTAATTTTATTTTTTAAATTGAAAAAGTGTATAAAATTGTGAAATCCAAATACATTAAATGAAGCCAAAACAAAATTCCTAGCACAAAGTAATAAATCTTAGCAAGGAAAAGCCTTAACAAAGGGCAACCAGTATTAAAATGTTTTCCTATTATTTTATTTTTTTTCTAACAGATGACAATTTATTTGTTATTTAACAATTTAAAATTTTTATCTGATGATGATATTTTTATTATTTATATATTTGATTTTAACTTTTTATTTTATTTATATAATGATCCACTTATTAAAATTCTAGCACCGTCTGTAAACGTGAATGTGAAAGTGTGAATATGTGATATGCTTATTAACTGTAAAGCAGGTCTTTTAGATAAATCTAATATTTACTCCGTCTTAAAAAATATAATTTTATTTTATTTTATGTATAAATTAAAAAATTTAATTATTTTTAATATATTATATTAAATTTGTCTTTTTTTTTTTTTAAATATCACTGCTTAAAAAACTTTTATTATACACTTTTCAATATTTTTTTATTTTTTAATATTTACCATAATTAAACCATTCACTTAAATTAGCACATAATATTAATCAACCATTTAATAACTCACCATAGATTTGAATTTAAAAAACTTTTATATTGAAATACTAAAAAATTATTTTATTAAATTTATAATTTTAATAAAAAAAAAATAAAAATATAATTATATATGTGATAATAATGATATTAATTAATAAAAAATATATTTAATAATTATATCTAAAATAAAAGTACATATTTTGAGACGAAAATAAAAAATAGAACTATCATTTGAGACAAAGATATTATTTTTTTTCATTTTTATTAAACAGTTTAAAATATATAGATTCTTAACTTTATTATAATATAATTATAGAAGTTAATATATTTAATTATATATATTTCAAGCAAAATACCATAGTAGGGTTGCAAATTTGATATTAATCTAAGTATGATCCTATTATTCTTGTTGGTCTCAAATTTTAATCTTTTATCCAACTAAAAAAAAAATATAAATATTAAAAATAAGCGTAAATTTTTTAATTTTCGAATTAATTCAAATAATTGAATTGAAAATTATATAATAAAAAATATTTTTTTATCATTTGATCATCATTAAAAAATTATGAGTATTTAGAGAACTTAAAAAATCACGATTATTTAATTATTTACAAGGATTGTCAAACGATTTTTAACTTTGACTGTGTCCCCATTCGCACACGCAATTGAGGCCAGAGTTTCGAATGAGTATCACACTTCGGCATGTTGCGTACTCTGCAATTACTTCAATGACAGTAGTGTTATGATTTCCGTATATCATTAATTGGCGCAATCCCTGAGTTCATTCAATTTAGGCGTTGAAAGAAAGTCCATTAATAATAATTGGGTTGATGCATGCTTATTGCTATTATGTCAGAAGCGCTGGAACTTGTACATCCATCCAAGACATGTATTTTTTTTTTTAATTGAAATATTGTAATTTTGTTTTATATATCAATTAATGAAATGTTAGATGATGATGTTTTTTCTTAATGGGTTTGTCACCGATTGCATTGGCAATATGAGTCATAAGATGATGCACAACCATTTTTTTTGAAAAAAAAGGTCTTTTATCAAGCAAATTGCATGTGATGCCAATTTTTTGAAATCATTGTATAAGAAAAAAAATATAAGAATAAGAATAAGAAAATTATTATTATTATTTTTTTAGAAAAATAAAAGAAAAGAAAATTAATTTGATGAAAAGTCAGATTAGTAACACTTCAAATGGGTCCAACAAACTTCTCAAATAAAATAAAAAGTTCCAACTATTGCTCGAAAAGTATGAATGGCTTGGGCCATTTTTGATAGTGCAATAGTTGCTCTTTTAGGCTATACTGCCTTCTTTTCAATAATAATAATAATAACAATAAAATAATTAGCTGCTCCAATATTCCCCACTCTCAGGAACATATACAAACAATGGCAGAGATAAAAACTTAATCAGTTGGCGAAGCAAGGTTTATTCATGTCCAATCTTGACAAAGATTGTTCCGCCAACAGATGTAGATTGCATTTCTTCCATTGTTGGTCTGTTCTTGTGTCCTAGATTAGAGTAATGGTTGTCTATATATGGCTCACTCCAATTGATCCCTTTCCGTATTACGCTGAAACCTGAAATCTGCAGTGGATGTTTGGTCGTATTCTACTCTTAGGCAGTTGAGATTTGTAGTATGTTGTGTAGTTTCTAGTAAATTCTATTAATTAAAAAAAATATTAATTAATTGATGAATTAATAATTTATTAATTTAAAAAGTAAATCTATAATTTAATAAATATATTTAATTAATTAAAAATTATTGTATTTTAATAATTTTATAATCAATTCAATATAAGTTAAATAAATTAAAAAAAATATGTGATGAATTGAATGTAAATTAATTAAAATAGAAAAAAATTATTAATTGAATATAAATTAAATAAATTGAATAGAAAAATATATATAAATTGAATATAAATTAAATGAAGAGAAAAAATATGTGAGTAAAATTATTTAGATTTAAAATAATTTTTATATAAATCACTTCAAAAAATCTCTTATACATTTTATAATTACAATAACTTTTTATCTAAAAAGTGTTCAAAAATCAATCATAATAAATGAGATGCGTAATATATAATGAGTATAATAAATAACATTTCACATATATTAAAAAAGAATTATAGCAATAAATTTCAAAGCATCAACATTACTTTATAAGTTTTTATTACAATTCGAAAGTTTAATTTCATAACTTATAGATACAACAACAAAAATTAAAGATGAGTTCTAAATAAATTTAAATTTAAAAATAAAAAGTAATAATAGACTCATATTTTAATAAAATATCATAGTTTATTATATATATAATATTGACAAATTATTAATGATAAATTATTAATTTATAATGTAAATGATACCATATAATTATGTATAAATTTAAAAAAAAAAATATATTATTTTATTAATTTATCAAAATTATTAATTTAGTTTACAAACTCAAATCGAGATCATAAAAAATTATTATATAATAGATGTTATTAATTTATTGAGTATTAATTTATAGATGTTCTAATATATATATATATATATATA
>CANXYC010196636.1:0-27449 GCA_948193065.1 Aleurites moluccanus | reverse complement strand
TTGTTTGGGGTAACTGATTGTTGTTAAGTTTGTTAGACAATTGGTTGATTAGGGGTTAAATAGAAAACAAGTATTGTAGAAGATTCATCAAACACTATCAATAATACTTCTCCTCTATTCTCTTCTCTTCTTCTCTGTCTTTTATCCTCTTCTTCTATCTTCACTCTGTTCTTCAATCTCAGTTACAGTTATGACTAATAATCATAACATTCTAATATCCATGCTTACCCATAAGTGAAAATGATCCAACATCGGCTCTAATTTTAGAAGTGGCAAAAAATAAAGCATAAGCATTAGAAGGGAGAAGGAGAGATTGTCAACATTGTCAATTTCTTTTTTCCTTGCTGAACAAGAAAATGTCAATTTTAAAACAGTATTTTTTAGTAGTTAATAATCCAAATAATTATTAAAAAATGGCATGAATAAACTAACAAGAACGCATGCAGTGATTAATTATCTGAATTAGTTATGGAATAAATATAATAATAGCAAAAGTCAAAATAATACAAGTTTTTAAATATCAATTTTCCATGGAATAGAAGACTTTTAGCATGCAGTGATATCACTGACAATGACATTTCCAACCAATCTTGTTTATAAATATAAGTCCATTTAGGGCAAAACAGTTCAATTTCAATAAGATATGGCTAATAGAATTGTAAAGGTTTTTATTTTTATTTCCCTCTTTATAATCCTCACCATTTTGGTTCTGTTAGTTTCGCCATTTTCTGCTCGTAAACTTTTACAATGTACATATTATGGCTTTATATCTTTTGATTTTACCATAATACTGCAAATTCCTTTTTTTTTTTTTTTTTTTTTTTATGATCAAATAGTATCCGGACTTGATTAATTTACGTTCGAGTTAAGAAAAAAAAAATTCGAAGAGGTAAAACTCTGGCAATATCATTATACTGCAAATTTTAGTGCATAACAAAACATCAAACAAAATAAGAAATCATATCCTGAAGTATGTTTAATGCTCATTCATCATGAATAATTATTGGAAAATGTTAGTATTGAAAGTCAAAATCACAAACCAAGTATAGTTGATTTTTTCAGGATATTGTCAAGTAGAGGCATGTCGCGGTGGATCACCACCAGGTGGACCAGGGAAGCGCAGATGAACCATACCCGTTTGGGCTTTTGAGGCCAGAATTTCATCAAATAATGTAAAAATTGGTCTTTATTTTAATTTTTCTTTTCCTTTTTTTTTTGGGGGGGGGGGGGGGTTGGACTAGTGAATTAATATTTTTTTTTTCATATGAATTTTAGATCACGCAATTGCATGATGATAATATTTAATTATGATATATGTAATTTTATTTTTCTTATATATATATATATACACTTTTAAATTTATATGAAATATAATGAGCGATTCAATTTTTAAATATTTTATAATTTAAAAATTTGTATATTATTTAATACTCAAATTTTTAATATTTAATTTTTAATTTTATAAAAGAATATACCTAAGTCTATTAGAGAATCTAGAAAAAATATGAATTTTTTAATAAAAGATTAAATGAATTAGTAGCTCAAGTTATACATAGCTTATTATTATTAAATTAATAATATATCAATATATATATATATATATATATTGTGTATATAATTATTTTTTAAATATTAGAGAGGAAGAAGCTAATATCAGTGTGTATAATTATTAATAAGAGAATATCTAACTAATAAAAGTTATTAATTTTTCAAGGAATTCATTTTTGAATGGGATGAATGTGAATGTATAATTATTATATTCAAACATAATCCCCCAAATTAAAATAGGTTAATTATTATCTAATTCCTAAAATTTAATAAAATTAATGAAGTGATTTTTATATTTTTATATTTTAAAACGTTTAAAGAAGTAGTCATTCCATTTCTCAAAAGACATGGATTATCTTTATAACAAAACCAACCATTTCTCAAAAGACATGGATTTCCTTTATAACAAAACCAAAAGAAAATTAAACAGTGAGTTTTTCGAAATACACATAAATTATTTTGTTAATTTCATTAAATTTGAGGAATTAAATTATAAGAATTTTATTATTTATTTATTTATTTATTACTAATTTTCATGTTTGGAATGAATAATTTTGATAGAATTTAATTCTCTCAAATTCATACAACATATGATTCTACAGAAAAAGAAATTTGTTTATTTTGGTCTCATTTTGTAAGAATTCAATTTAATTGGACTAAAGTTAATTACAAAATGACACAATTACCCTTTCCTTGTACCTCTACTGAAACTCAAATCTCGCCGATCTTCTTCTCCGGTGAGAACTTGCAATTTTAAAGTGAGCTCTTCTTCGAAGCTCTTTATCTTCTTCCTCCGTCTCTTTTCATTTGCAGCCACAGAGTAGCTACTGAGCTCTTCTTTGGTGGCATTCTTCTGTTTTTTTTTTTTTTTTTTTTTTTTTTTTTTAAATTAATACAGTATTTACTATATTATAATTTAATAATTAAAATTTAAAAGGGTGCTTAATTTAATAGTTGGAAATGACTTGTATATTAATTCTAAATAATTAGACTAGTTAGTAATAATTATAACTTTCTGAAATTTTTTATGTGAAAAAAAAATCTTTTGAAAGCTTTTTTTATATAAATAATTGATATATACTTGTGAGAAATTATTAGATAAAACGAGAATAATATATTTTTTATATTATAAAAATGGACTAAACTCATATATGATTGAAATAAAAATACATTCATATAAATTCATTTTTATATGAATATAAAAAATATATTTTCATCCTATTTAATAATTTCTCTAAATTTATTGAGAGTTAATTTTATCCATCGTCTCTCAACTTATAACTAATACACATTATCGTCCCTCAACTCAATTTTGTAACAGTAATATCATTGAACTTACATTAACGATAATATAAAAGTCCTTATGCTCAACTTCTGTCAAAAATATTAACGGCAATTTTATGTAACATGCCAACTCATAATTTACAAAGACCCATATAAGTCATGTAAGCCACCTAATTCCTAAAATGACATAAAAGCTATAACATTTTTTTCTAATTTACATTCACATGCTATTATCATTTTTAAAAGACAATATAAATAATAAAACTGATATTTAATAAAAAAAAAAGCAACCTAAATTCAAAATTTAAAACAACTTTTGGCAAATTGATAGGCAAACAAGACAATATGGATTGCAAGGTAAAGAAAATAAAATAAAGAAATACAAAAATATTATTTAGCCATAAACTCAAATCCCAAAAAAAAAAAAAAAAAAAAAAAAAACCCCAAATCAAGAAAAAAATTTCAAACCCAGAAAAAAAAAAAATTCAAATCCAAATATCAATGGCTCTTTCACTCTTGTTACCCTTCTCCTCCACAACCAAGACCCATTATCTCATATAGCCAAAGTGTGGCTTTTTCATTCCCATTATCCTTCTCCTCTCTCAACCAAGATCCACTGTCTGAAATGGTCACAGTGAGGTTAAATGAGATACAATTCGAGCGTAGTTAGATTTGTGGCGCTGACACTAAATATAAAGGAGTTTGGGATCTAAGTTGGTGTTGGAAAACACTGATAACTATGAAGATGGAGATATGATGAAAAATGGATTTTTTTTTTTTTTTATGAAAAAGAGAAGATGGGTCATCAAGTTAAAAATGATAATGACACGTGAAGGTTTGGAAATGGCGGTGGTGACCATATAAGCTTTGGCGGTGCTAATCACAGGAGTTTGGCTATGAAGATTTTATTGGATATGGTAGATTTATCAAACTCTCATTTATGGAGTCTTTGAAATTTGAGAATTTAAGAAGATATTTTCAATTTCATAATTATCAGTTTTTTTTAAATGAAAGAGAAAACACTCATATTTAATTTAGTATTCATTTTCTCATTAAAATTACTTATTTTGAAAATCAATCTATATTCTTTATTGTGAGGTTTTGATAGAATTTGAACTTCTACTGTAGGTTTTGATTTTATGATGAATATTCATGTTAAAATTGAGAGATTCCATTTTTCAAAGAACCATAGAAGTTATAAGGCAAAAATGGTATTTTAGATGAATTTATTGTAGCTTTCATGAACTAATTAATCACTTTTTCATTTTTCATTTCAATTTTATAGTGACTTTTGTGAAATCAGTGTTTTTATCTTTGTCGATTATTGATATTCAATCTGTAATTTCTTATTGCTATTATGGGATTTGGGTTGTTCGGTGAAGATGAGAAAGGAAGAAATCTGCGTTGTAAGATGGGTAATGGCGGTGAGATGGTCTGTGGCATGTGAACATAAATTAGAAGAAAATGTTATGGCTTTTATGTCATTTTAGAGACTAGGGGCTTACGTGACTCATATGGGCCTTTGTAAATCGTGAATTGGTATGCCACGTAAGCTTGCCGTTAATATTTTTGACAGAAATTGAGTGTAAGGACTTTTATGTAACCGTTAATGTAAGTTCGATGATATTACTGTTACAAAATTGAGTTGAGGGATGATAATGTGTATTAGTCATAAGTTGAGAGACGATGGATGAAATTAACCCATTTATTGGATGTAACTTAATTATTTATTACTTTTAAACAAAAAAAAGATATTTAAGAAAATAATATAAAATGAAATCATCATTCATTTGCTCCAAATAAAATTCAATTCAATTATATTATTTTATGATTTGTTCCAATCTAAAGTTTTTTTTTTATTAAATTATTAAAATTAAAATGATATAAACAAATAATAAAATTAATCAATTTTGCAAAATTGGGATATCAAATAATCAAGAAATACCGTATTTTCATCTTGCTTCATGTTTAATTGAGATTCAATATGTTAATAAAGAACAATTCACCGACCCAGCCCCCTAAAACTAAAAATTTTCATGTATAAATTTATATCTAATTTTCACATGAGTTCCTCCTTAATTTTCACATTATCTTTTTATTATTTTACTTTTTTTTTTTTGTCTTTCCTTGTTTTTCCAAAAATCCTTCCATAATTGAAATTGAAATTCTCAATTTCAGCTGTCTAGAATTAAAATTTGAATTATAATTATAATTTCATGGAATTATAATATAACTAAAAAATCAATTTTATAATTCCATTCTCAACCCATAAGAATTACAATTTCATAATCACCACTACAATCCTCTCTCCTACCGCCACCCTCAGCACCACCGTTACTGCCATCTCCTTCTCCAGAGTCACCAACGGTGACGGTGGTCCGCCATCGCTGGAAACGGTGGCCCACTTGACGATCATCATTGGCGATGATGGTTCGTCGGACCGTCACCGTCAGTGACAATGACTCGCTAGACCATCATTGCTGGCAATCCACCATCACTCTCACTGCCATCGGCAGTGGTTCACCACCACTTCCAACTCGAACAAACATTTTTATCGTCACTAATTTTTTTATTTAATTTCAATTTCAATTTTAATTTTTTGTATGAAATAAATATTAGAATTACAATTTCAATAGAATTCTAATTTCAAAAAATTAGAATTGAAATTGAAATTCTCAATTCCAATTTCAATTCTTATCTCCTAACGAAACCTAGATGAATTTGTTGTTTTAGCTAAAATAAACAGGTTCACAGGTGCAAATTCACACCATATACTGCAATTTTTGTTTCACTTCCTCTAGATTAGCTATTCCTTTTTGTTTGATTATAGTATCACTCCAAGAATCTATTAAAAAGGCTACTATCATCAAATTAATGAAATTTCATTTTTTATTTTCTTTTAAAAATAATTGATCTTGCATTATATATATTTTTATGTGTGAGTATGAAATATATTTTAACATGTAAAATTACAATTTGATATATTAAAGTTTACTATTTTCTTATTTTGACCCCTAAATTCAAAGTTCTAGTTCTTAACCTGAATTCACAACATATTAGAAATCAATATTTTTATTATGATTGTTAAAATTGGACCGGACCGACTAATCAAACCGAAAAAATTGAGAACATAACTAAGAATCAGTTCTATTAGCTCCAAAAATCCGTCTCTCAAAAATTGATTAAAAAACCGGTGAATTGATCAAACCGAACTAATTTTTCAGATTCGAGCAAGTCAGATTTTTTTAAATTTAAAAAAAAAAATTATCAAAAGTAATAAATATCAAATTATATTTATTTTTATTATATATATAGTAATTGTTAAATTATATATACATATATATGTATATCAATTTTTTTTTGTTTAACCGATTTGATTCTGATCAAACCTCTAACTTTTTGATTTTCTACTCTCACTAGTTCTTTAACTCGTCTGATTTTGAAAAATATTGATTTTTATTATTTAATTTATCAATATGTTTTAATTCAATGATATTGAATTAATTTTAGAAATGTGAAATTATAATATTTGAACTACAATTGAAGGTAATTCATTGACTTATAAGCGTTTCTAGCACGAGAAAGACCATGAGAGATGAGAATGTAAGACATGTACGCAACTCGACCACAAAAGCATATTTCGCCACGTTAATTGTTTTGCTTATATCACTATTTTCTTTTTTGACATAACGTACCATAAATTATTCCCCAACTAATATTCATAGTCTATTCCTTTTAATTTTAGGAGTGAGAATAACATTGAAATCTCCTATTGATCTCCTTAAAATAATATTAAAAAAATTATATTAAACATATATTATTATAATTGTTTATTTTCAGAAGATAATATCAACCAAATTATATAACTCATACTGGACAGAAGTTATTTACCATACATAATTTGATGTGTAGAAATTAGATATAAATTTGAAAAAAGCCAATCTTAAGAGTTAGTAATTAAGATTAAATATAATTAAGGTTTTTATCTTTTATTTATATGAGATTTTCATATCTTATTTATATTTTGATCCTCTTCTAAAATGATAATTGAGTATTTTTTTTTCTTTATAAATCTAATTATCACCTGATAAATAGGTGATAGTCGTCTATGGATAAAACTATTTTTTTTTATAAGCCTCGAATTCATATGAATATAATACATAATATATCCATACTTCAATAATTGCTATGATACCACATAAAAATTAAAAATAGATTTAAGGAAACCAACCTTAAAATTTAGCAATCAAAGTTAATGAGTTTATTTTTATATTAATATCACAAAATTTTTTTATTTTTTTATCAACGTAAAATTCTCATTTATTATTTATAGAGATAATTACTGTGAAATTCTTGTATTTTGTCATATTATATTAAAAAGTTCTTATATTTTCAAAATTATATTAAAAAATTTCTACATTTTGGTTCCGTTATACTACAAGGTTCTTCTGTCTATTTTTACTCTTATTTTCGTCAGCCAAAGTCTTGAAAGTCAACTTTTTAACTAAAATATTTATTGTAATACCAAAAATACCCCTTATCCCTATTGTTATCCAACTACCCCTCCTTCACCTTCACAATCCACTTATGCATTACCTATCCACAATCCACTACCAGACATATACCTTTGCTTCCATGTAGAGTTATTGTCATCAGAAGGTTAAAGTTGTCAACTAGAGAAATACCGTAAGAGGAGAAGTCGTTGTGACCATGGTGGAGGATGAATTGTGCGAGAGTTATAGGAGTAGCGCTGCCAAGACCATTGCATTATAATTGGTGATTGCAATCTCTTGTAATGCAGTAGAATTTACCGTTGGTATGGGTGGAGCCTGTGAGACCCCAGATCTATCCAGAATAATGGTGGTTCGGGATAGGGACGGAGAAGTGGTTAGAGTGGAGAGAGGGAAACCACCTTTTTCAAGGACTGGGTAGCCGGAGTTGGGTTGGATTGTTGTGTAATTGTAGTTTTTATAGAGATGAAAGTTGTATATAGGTACTTGCACTTTTCAAGGACTGTGGCTATTGACAATTGTTGGAATTCAATTACACGATTGTTGAAATTCAAGAAGAAGAAGGAAAATCGACTATTATTGGATTTAAAACCATCGGCGCAAGAATCGATAATTGATGGTTTGCCTCTGCAACTCTCTCTCGCTATATATCCAGTCCAATTTTGTATTGAAATTGCTAAATTTTACATTGATTTGGAGTTTGGAATTCAATTATACAACAATTAATGGTAACTTGGATGTGGTTTTATTGGAGATTGATGAATTGGCTTTTATTATAGATTGATGGATATGCTTTTACAAATAAAGAGACACAACCCATAGGTAAACAGAGTAATTATCTGAGGTGGTTTCACGATTTCGTTTCTTCAAATTTGCAAAAGCATAGTCCTTTTTAGCATCACCAACCTATAAGAAAAACCCAAATTTTAGTATTTTATATTCAATCATTGGAGAAACTATGGGCAGTGGATTAGTGAAACCCCAATATGTCACAGCAAAGTCTTCGGTTTGGTAGGATATTGAGAATTGCTAAGTACCTAGAGAATGCGACCCACATGCCATAACCTATAATATAAGCTTCGCTTTGGTCAAGATGAATTATTGTGGGCTAGTTTCTATATTTGTTTATGGCGATACCCATCAAATTCATTCAGTTGTCCAACAGGCTCTTTCCAGTACTAGCATCGCGCTTAATCATGTCCCTGATAATACTCCACTAATTTTCACTTTCTTTCTTGTGCCGGTGATCTATTTGTTGGGTTTTTGGGTTTTGAAACAGAAAAAACATAGAATAAAAATCCAAATAAGCTTCGGGTAATTTTACTTTCTTGATTTTGATCATATGGTGGTGGTAGTGGTGGGTGGTGATAGTGGTGGTAGTGATGAAAATTTTGGTGTGGTGGAGAGTGATGGCATTTAAATGAAAATTAGAATGAAAATGAGGGGTATTATGATTTTTTTATATTAATTTAATTGATTTTTAATAGGAAGATCTCAAATTTTAACGGAACTAAAATATAAAATTTTTTTAATATAATTTTAAAAATACATGAACTCTTTAATATAATATGAAAAAAATATAGAAACCTAATTATCCCTTATTTACATATTTTTTATATAAACGCATTATTATCAATCCTTCTATGTATGATAATTAGTTCAACGAAATTATGGGAAGACAATCGTTTTCAGATAATTAGTCAAACCCAAAATTAATTGCCCTGCAAATTTTTGTATTGATCATCAACATTTCTGAACGTTTGGTTGAATATTGGGAGTATATAAAGGGCACACATTTTCAAACCCTTTAGCTTGCATATAACAATGGCTAAAAGCAAGAAGTTTTTCATAGCCCTCCTTTTTATCATTTGTATTTTGGTTCTGCTACTGCTACCGATATCTACAGCTCGACCTCGCCCGATGGTAAGTAAATGTTACACTATTTTTATTTATATTACAATATTGAAAATAATTCTAGTATTATAATTAAGTCAAAATTTATTAATTAATATGAATATTTTTCATACCTATGCAATTAGATAACAAAAATTAGAAATTTATGAATTATATATCATTTTTGAAATTAACAATAAGTCTTGACAAAGTAGATGCTTATCAATTTCAACACAAAAATAATGAATGGCTAACAATGAATTTTTTATTTCATTATGTATCATATCTGCTGTTTCATATTTTTTATTTTTATTTTTTTTTAAATAATTTGACTGTTGATATTTTTTTATAAATAATAATATTTTTTTTTTAAATAATGTGATATATAAAAAAAATATGAAATATGAAATAAGATATATAATAAAATAGAGGATTTAAAATTATCAATAAAGATGTAAATTTCTAATGTATTGTATTAATTCATTCATAAAATATATACCGTTCATTAATTATAGAACTAATCATGAAAAATTATTTAAAAATGTTCTATTGGTAACCGTTTTCAAAGCCTTGACTAAGCATAGTTGCTGATTTTTGTAGGACTCGCTAATTGTTCCACAGAATCATGTCGCAAGAAATCACCACCGAGTGGACCAAAGAAGCACGGATGAACCATTACCCGTTTGGGCTGTAGTCTGTAGAGGCCCAAATGAGAAATTCAACAAATAATGTGCAAATGGTTTTTAATTTAAATTTTCTTTTCTTTTCGTTTTGTTGGATTTGCTATGTAGACATTTTATGAATTAAATATTAATATTTAAGTATGAGAAATTTAAGGTAACTTTATTTTTATAATCACCACAAATTGTGGATATATATAATCAGAGATACAAAGTTATGTGATAATTCAGATAAAAAAAATTATTAATTTATAAAAAAAAAATTTATATGAGTTATTCAAATTCAATTTTTTTATGTAGAAATTTTTTTTTCGATTCATTTAGAATTAATTTTATGTAGACCTAGTAAAAATAAATATGTACCCACGGATACCTGCAGATGAATCCAAAAAATATGAGTATTGAGTCTGAAAAAAAATATTCAAAAAATTATGAGTATTTTTGAACTTGAATCTGTGGACCCTTGAATCAGACGATCTGACCCGTAAGTGCCCACAGGTACACTTACACCCAACCTCTTTTTTATATTTTTTTTAGTTTTAAAATTTTCTAATTATAATTTTTAATATTTTATTTGCTTAAAACTTAAAAGCTCTAATTTTTTTTTTCTTTTTAATTTCATCGTGACTATTATTTTTTCTATGTGACTATTACTTTTTATATGTGACTATTGCTCTTCCTATGCTATTCTTATTCTTTTTTCTCTTTTTTATTTGCTAAGAACTTAAAATTTCTAATTTTTTTTCCCTTTCTCTATTCTCTCTTCTAAGTAGCTTTCTTTCTTTCTTTCTTTTTTGTGATAATTTTTTTTTTTGGATTGTTTTCTAATATTTGAAATTTGAAAATACTAAGAAAAAATAAAGGTAATTATTTGATGGCTCGTGACCTTATAACGATATCAATAACAATTGTTGCTTCAGAGTCAATTTTCAGTATTGAAGCCAAGATCCTCACGAAATACTAAAATGCACTTAAGCCATAAAATGTTCAAGTTGTGATTTTCTCTCGTAATTAGTTATGTGGTTATAGTATAGAAGGTAATATATGATATTTTTTGTTCGTTGTAGGTATTGCACAATGTTTTTATGATTTTCTTTGAATAATATTTAGTATAATTTATTTAATATTTTTGTTCAATATAAATGAATTAGATGATAACGATTTTTTAGTACCAATACCATTAATGAATCAATCAAAAGAATCAACTACTAATGATGTTAGTGAAACTAATGTATTTGCATAGAGATTTTGAAGTTAATGGATTAACTAAGTTTATAATCTACTGTCAAAGTTACTACTAATTTTTTAACATTATTGTGGATTTTGTTTGTTTAAATTATTTGTTTTTTTTTTCAAATTGGATTTTGTTTATTTATATTAGTAAGTAATTACTTTATCTACTTATTATATGGTAATATGTTTATTTTTTAAATTCTTGTATGTGAGCATTGATTGAATGATTTTATATTTTTTCATAATTCGCATCAATTTTTAATTTGTAATCCATCAAATATATAATTATAATATGTACAAGTGTACCACGAATTGAATCTAAACTCATAGATACAGGTACAAGTTCTCTAAAAAAGAATTCAAAATTTTTCAGGTTCATTTGAACCTAAACCCATAAACTCGTATGTTGAATGATATGTGGGTCAAATACCCAACCCAACCTGTTTGTCAGGTGTAATTTTATGTTTCCATCTCTGTATAATCATATATTCTGTATGCATATATCTAAGAATTTATACTACAAAGAAACACAGAAATAAGAAGATTAAACTGTATAAAAATGTAGATGCTTTCTTCCATCATTTTAATTATAGAAAACCATATGAAAAAAAAATTAAACAATTTTATTATAAAAGATATGAACTGAATATCAACCAGTTTTAATTTAATGATTTTGAAATTATTTTTAAAATTATAAGATTTCAAATTCAAATTAATTTAATAAGAAAAAAGAAAAACTAAAGCAAAAACTGAATCAAACTAAGGTATTATGGTTTGATTCAATTTAAGGTAATTTTATGATTTAATGATTAAAAAAATAAATTTTATTCCAAATTTGTAATTATATTGAAATTTTAAGAGATTGTGTTTAATTTTTAAGAATTGCGAAAGGAATTTGAACATTAATTTATTATTGACTATTTATTATTATTATTATTATTAAATATTATTTATTATAAATATTTTTTTATAAAAAAAAAAACTTTTATTCATGAAAAAGAATAATACATTTTGAGAAAAATAATTTATAATCAAAATAAATATAAAATAAATTTTAACCATAAGTTTCATTTACCAAATTATTAAAACAATACTATTTAGCACAATAATTACAATTGATATATCAATAGGAAATACTCTATTAAAATCAAGTGATTTGATGAATTCGATAATTAAAAATCAAATAAAAATTCTTTTTCATATGACAAAAACAAACAAACTTTTATAACGAAAGATAATTTCAATTTCTATAAATAAAAAATATATAAATATAAATATAAAAAATTAAATTTAACATTAAAATTTTATTTAAAATAATAACAAATAATGTATGACAAAATAGATACTGTCAGTCATCAAGCAAATGTTTATTGTAAACTTTATGTTGTTGAATAATAACACTAAGGACTTCAACAATTAGAAAAGGGCAAAAAAAAAAAAAAAAACAAGAAACACAGTAGTGGGCACAAGTTGGTGGCCCACCTTGTTATGATTTTGTTGATTCCGTCAACTGCCATGCACCAGTAGCGGGAAATTCCTGCAACTGGGAATATTATCCCAAGAGTAATTAGTCCAACTCTAGATTAATTTTCATATAAATGTAATTTTGACCATTGATCATTAACAACTAATATCACAAATTTCTGAGCGTTTTGGTTTTGGAATATATAAAGGGGCAGGCAGTTTCAAAGATTTAGCTTGCACATACCAATGGCTAAAAGCAAGAAGATTTTCATTGCCCTCCTCTTCATTTTTCTGATTTTCTTTCTGATACCGCCATTGGTATCTGCTTGTCCATGTATGATCTAACATGAGTATATGTTTCATCTTTTTTATTTACATTATAATTTTAAGAATAATTCTAGTATTATATTATATTCAGTCAAAATTCAATAATTATATACAAATAATATAAAAATTGATAACTTATGAACTAATAACTTGACACAATTTCTGAAAATTTTAAAATTATTATTAGGCCTTTGTAAAGTAGATGCTTATCGATTTCAATTTCAACACAAGTAATAATTCTTAGATAATATGTTAATTTCTAGTAAAATTATAACATATCCGATATTTCTTTTTTAGAAAAAGCATATATATAAAATTAACTGATGGTTTTAGTAGAACGCCTTTCTTGTGTACTTCCATTTCCAGACATATCACCATCAGGAGGAATAGGGAAGAGCTGATGATATGCTTATTATTATGTAATAAGCAAATAAATTAAGCATTACGTGATTCAGCCTTTTGTTTAATGGTATTGAAATTATTTTCAACATTAAAATTTCAATTGGAGTCAAATTTATTTTAAGCACGTTGAAATCTCTTATCCAATGAATAAGAAATTAAAAGTATTTTATATAATCCAACTTGTAACTGTTTATGTAGCTTAACTATTTTAGGATATAATTTCCATCTAAAAAAGCAGGTTATATAGAGACAATTTTTATGTTAGATTGGTAGAAATAGTATCATAGCTACTATGATATCAAAATGTGCAGACTCATGTGGATCATGGAATCAGAACCACCATGAGATCAAATTGTGTAAAATCGATGAGCTGACAAAAAAAATGACTATTTATTAAGTAGAATATGAAATGAAATCAGCTGGATACTAACGAACTATCATATTTAAATTGATTTAGGAAGTGTTTGAATTTATTTAAAATGAACATAAAACGTCGATTTAAAATTTAAAAAATGTTAAACGATGTTTTGAGTGTTTGATAGATTTATTTTAAACACTATTTTAAAATTTAAAAATAGAAAAAATTTAAACTAGACATATCAACTTTCTTTGAAACGACATTTTTAAAACTCTATTTTCAAAACAAATTTTATATCCAAACATCCTCTTAGTATTATATATTGACTTGACTCTAAATATAAAATATAAGCCTTGAAATTACTAGTATAACTTGAATTAATCATTTTAAATCAAGATTATATATAATACAATCTGAAACAATTAGTATAACTTAATTGTTTTGAATTAGGATTGAATCCTAAATTACAAGGATATTTCAAACCCAACGTTCCTAATTCAAATCTAAAAAACGGATTCAACTTTCAAATATTTAAAAAAATAAACTTTTAATAAAAATAAATAAATTATATTTTAGTTCCTATAATTTAATTTAATTAACATTTGTATGTCTATTTTTTAAAAAATTAACATTTTAATCCTATATTTTGATTATGTCAGTCATTTTGGTCATTTTGTTTATTTCTTTTTTTTTTTTTTCATTTTCAATTAAAAAAAAAAAAATTTAAATACTAAAAAACCCCTACCTACCATCATTCCATTTTCATTGCTCCTAAGCCCCGATCTTTTACCACCTATATTATCATAGCTTTCAACTTTGAATTAAATGTGTTTAAAAGACCAATGAATCTAACACTTATCATAATTATTTTAATTAATATCATAACAACGATATCAACATCATGGAGAGAATTTGTGAAATATTTTTCTATAAATAAATAATTTTGTCGCGGGCAGTCAAGTTTTAGGTCACTGATTAAAGGCCAACTTTGCTCATTCTATTTCTATCTCCATCTCTGCTTTCATTGATATCCAACGTTAAAGGTACGTACGGACTTTGTTCATTTTGCAATTCTCGCATTTTCTTCTTTCGTTTGATTGCTCAGAAAATTGGGTTGAAAAAAAAGTTTTTCTTTTCATTTATTTAAGAGATAAGGTATAAATATGTCCATGAAATATATTATAAATATAATATCAACATTTAAAATTTTAAAAACATAAATATAACCATGAAATTAAGAAAAAGGTTAGGACACTTGTTTCTCCGTTATATCCTCTAACTCCATTTTCTATTTTGATTTTTGATTTTTATTAATATATTTAAATATTTAAAAATTCATAAAATATCCATTTTAAATTTAAAAATTATAAATAAATAGTCAATAGAATCTTTATAGAATGTACTTTATTTTGATATATTAAAACTTAAAACATAGTCTTTCAATTTAGTATAAATTATTTAAATATAAATTTAATTTTTAAAAATTCTTAAGTATTTTTATTTAGTTACAAAATTGTAAAAATTATTATTTATACATAAAATTTCACCAAATATAAATTTAATTATATATATATAATTAAGTTTATATTTGGTGAAATTATATGTGAGAATAATAATTTTTATAATTTGGTAACTAAATAATAATTTTTAAGAGTTTTTTAGAAATTCAATTTGTATTTAAATAATTTATGTTAAATTTAAAAGAAATTTTATTTTAAATTTTAATATGTTAAAATAAAATATATTTTACAAGGATTCTATTGACTATTTATTTATAATTTTTGGATCTAAAATGAATATTTTATAAATTTTTAAAATATTTATATATATTTATAAAAATAAAAAGAAACGGAGTTAGAGAAGATAATAGAGGAGGAGGCGATCTGTCCCTTTTTTTGAACTTCAGAGTTATATTTACATCTTAAAAAATATAAAATATCAATGTGAAATTTATGATATATTTCAGGAGGTATATTTGTGTCTTACCCTTTTATTTAATGTTTATCAATTTTCTAAAAAGGTCCAAATCTTCAAACCTTGAGTCTCTTTAAGTAGATGAAACAATTAGGATTTTTTTAAGTTCTCGCAAATTTTGCCAACTCAGAGAAATATGTTAGAAGCTTTGACAGTTTTTGTTTTGATTATTGATAAAAATTCGTAAAAAATTTTAAAGATAGCAGATTTGATTTATTGAACCACTGATTTTATTTGCTTTTATATTATTTGCTTTTATTTTGCTTTTGAAATTTGACAGATTTTATTATGTTTGGCATGAAATATTTTGAGTTGAAGTTGTATATTGAAATTCATGGGTAATTCTACTTGTTCCTCTATATTGTCATTTTGAGCTTTGGTGGTGGTGGTGTATCGTTGGAAGTCCATGAGGAGTAGGTTTTGGAGAGTTCAACCAATAAAGATGCTAAAATTAATTCATGCAATGGCGGTATAGTGGAGCATATTGACAATATTGAGGAGAGTGAGAATATGGGTGTGGCCCATAGTATTTGTGGGCATTTGATGAATTTTTGATAATTTTGAAATGAATTTTTGGCTCAAATACTAGTTAATTGATGAATAATCTAATAACAAACAACAATACTGCAAAAAAGCAAAAATGCAATTTGTAGACTAATGGCAGAAAAAAAAATTAATAAAGAATAAGGGAGTATTTTAGTATATTTATCTGTATTTAAGGAAAAATTAAATAGAATAAACAAAAAGATTGACATAATCAAAATATAAGAATTAAATCGAATCAAATCGAATCAAAGTAAATTGATGAGCGAGGTGATTTTGAAACATATATTCTTAATTTTTGTTGAAATTCATTTGCCTTTAGCTCTTGATGGTTGATTGTGTTAAAAAAATCTCATGCATGGTTCAGGGATGTTTTTATGTTATTCAAAATTTAATGTCATATATATTTTGAGTTTTTTTTTTTTAGTTTATTGGGAATTCAAATTTAGGATCTTATTCAGTTAAAACATTCATCTACCACCAAGTTAAGCCTTTGAATACATATATATTTCAATTTCAAAATAAATAGATTAATTTGATTTTACAGATATAATTTTAAATTATAATTTCACTTTTTTTTACAAGAATTATAATTATATAAATACGCACAATGAACCATATTTAGAGAATATTAATCTTGTAATCTAATGCATTATATTAATTCACTCATAAAATATATATTGTTCTTTAATTATAGAACGTTAAATTTTTTATAATGAATCAACAGGTAAATGGGATGAGGTTAAGTTCAGGAGGAATAGAATTGAATTTTAAATAATTATAGTTAAAAATTAGAACTAACCAATAAATAATTATACCTTAAATTCATATATACTTTTTATAATTTAATCAATTTTTCAATATGAGATTTTTATATCTCAATACTCTATTTAAGTGATAACTGATCTGATCTAATTGTTACTTAACAATTCAAGTACATGTAAGTTATTTGGTAGTTTAATGGATTACCAGCTCACAGATAATTATTTGATGGATTATCAACCCACAAGTAATTGTATTTTGATAGTTTGATGGGTTATCAACCCATATATAATTATATTTTGATAGTTTGATGGGTTATCAACTCATTGGTAATTTGATATCTAATTATGGTAGTTTGATGAGTTATCAGCACTCGTGTAATTTGATATTTAATTTTGGTAGTTTGAAGGGTTACTAACCCACAGGTAATTTGATATTTAATATGGTAGTTTGATAGGTAATAGCTCACAAGTAATCTGATATTTAATTATAGTATTTTGATGAGTTATCAAAACTACAGATATTTTGATATTTAATTTTGATAGTTTAATGAGTTATCACCCTATAAGTAATTGTAATTTAATAGTAAGTAATTGAAAATTAATGGGTCTCAACCCAATAAATTATGATAAAAATCCGCTATAATATTATGCTAAATTTTTGATAATAGACTCAAGGGGGTAAATGGGAGGAGGTTAAACCCACAAAAAATAGAATTAAACTTTAAGATGGATTAAATTATAACTGAGAGTTAGAACTAACCAATAAGTAATTAGATTTTAAATTTATATATATTTTTTATAATTCGATCACTTTTCAATATGTGATTTTTATATCTCAATATCCAATTAACCATGATTAATTATTTGAAAATATTGCGTTGGTAGCCATTTTAAAAGCCATAACCAAGCATAATTGCTGATTTTTGCAGGAAGCATAGACCCATGTGACAGTAAATCACCACCAGGAGGACCAGGGCGTTGATGAACCATTACCCGTTTGGGCTTTGGAGACTCAAATGAGAAGTTCATCAAATAATGTCCAAGTGGTTTTTATTTTAAATTTTTTTTCTTTTTTTTTTTTGGACTTGCTATGTAGATCCATTTTATGAATTTTAAACACCAATTGCATAATGATAATATTTAATTATGAGAATTTTAAGGTATGTATAATCACTAACACTATTATATTTGAGAATTTTAATATAACTTTATTTTCAATTTATAATTACTATCACTAATAAATATACATATACACAGGTACTATATTTGAGAACTAACACCATAGAGAAACACAAAATGGCGTGGAATTTGGCATTGGATTAGAGATGCTCTAATACTCATTTTTACCATTTAATTTTTTTTAATATATATTAAAAATCTAAAGAAAAAATTAGGTGAATCCGAGACTATAAATAAGTACTAAATAATTTTAATAATAAATATCATAATATTAATTTTATTTTTAAAAATTAAATTATTTAATGAAATTAATCATTTTTATTAATTTATATTAGATCATTTAGATGACTCGTTAAATTAGGTTGAACAGGTGAATAGATTGACCCGCAGATTGTGTTCATTCAAGTTAGGATTATTTGGGTTAAGCCATTTTTGAATTATATGCTAATTTATACATGTTATGGATCAAATTTGAATGGATATGTTTGAGCTGGATCAAAATTTATCCTCTTTAATCCTTAGTATTTTAGGATATGACAACTTTCAAGATATCATTCGTGCAATATATATTTTTTCTAATGATTTGTGCTTTTAAAAAAATATTTTTAAGTTCAATTATTACTTGTGAATTGGTAATTTAAGTTCTATTTCTTTTAGGGTCCATTTGAAAAATTAGTCATTTGAAATGAATAAACATTTGAGATTTGTCATATATCTATTTTTGATAGTCTTACATATAAAATTCAAATTCAAATTTACAATAATTTCATATCACCAACTATTCATTTTAACCCTTAATTAATTAATAATTGAGTGTTTGTGGTTTAATAGAATTATCTCTTCCATGGGAAAAAGAGAAACAAGAGAAAGAAGATTGGATCCATAATTTGCCTAACTTGTCTGCAAATATGTTTATGTCAATTTGTGAATTAGTAAGAAAATCCCTACCTGCAAAGGGCCATGATTTTCAAATACCAATTTTTATTTCACTAGTGCAAGTCTAAGAAGCTGACTTACATTAACCAAAGATCATGGTCACATGATTTGACTGAAAAAAAAAAAACTGAAATATAAGAGCATAAAACAACTAATTAATAATTCTTGTCTTCAATTTTACTGCTTAGTTTCTTTCACACATCATTTGCAAGCTTTTGCTGTTAGTTCTTCCCTGATTTTCCACCTTTTCTCTGCACAAGAATTGAAACTTTGTTAAAGATTAACATCATTATCGCATATAAAAAGGGTTTCACACTTTGATTATGTATGTATGTGCATCTCTTTTCCCAAAAGAAGAAAAAAAAAAACAGAAAAGAAAAGAAAGAAAGAAAATTATGCTTAAATTATTGGTATCAATTAGTTTTGATTTAATAATAATGAAATTATTAAATATTAATATTTTAATTCTAAATAAATTTTATATCGAATATTTTAACATACTCGTTATATATGAATTTTTTTTTAAATTTAGTTATATCAAATCATTATCGTTTTATTTCACATTAATATTATTTCTATGTCCATATCTAATAAGAGATAATTTTTAAAAGTGAAATTGAGAATTCGAATACATATCAAATTAGTTTAATTTAAAAAAATAAAAATAGCGAGTTGTTGGTTGAGTAGTTATTAGTTACCTTCTTCTTGGACTCCTTTGGTGCAGCCTTTTTGGGGGCAGCTGATTTGGAACCAGAAGATTTGGAGGCACCATCACTAGGCTTGGCTGGAGCTTCCTTCTTGCCCTGTCCAAAAAGTTGAGTGCCAACAGATTTCTCAGCCTTCAATGATGCCATTGGTTCAAAAGGAGAAATGGGTTTAATTAATTTGTATTTTAATAATTAACTTTTGGCTTCTGCTATGCACCATTTGTGAACAAAGTCTCTATATATTTATAGTGTGACAGAGGAATTAGAATCATATGGGTAAAAAATTAAAGATGACAAGAGGATGGTGGAAGCTGAAGAGAATGGAATAAATGATTTGGAGGATATGGGATTAGATGCTTTTTTAATCTTAGCATCAATCACCAATCGTTAATACTATTGGTCTCATATTTCAATTTGAGGCATATTTTGATGTTTGTCCTAAGCCTAAAAAAATAGCTAGGCTCACTCCATCTACCAAAAGTAAAGTACTTTTAAAATTTTAATCTTTAGTATTTGTATTTTCTCTCTTTACATATTGATAAGTTACCTTAAAAACACTTCTGACACTTGCCTTCATAACTTTTTTCTTTATCTTACAACTAATTGATAAATAAAGCATCATCGCACATAATGTAATAATAAATAAGAAAAGAATAAAACACAATAATATATTCATTCACTGCTAGTTGGATTTTAGAAACACCTAATTACATTTTACATAATATGTTGATCATCACTTAATTTTGTCCTCAGTAACAATAAGTTAGTCGAGATAGGTTTACTCTCCAACACTGCCATTTTGAATTTAAATTTTGTGATTTTAGTACTTGACACTAATTTTTAAATTAAGAAATGAATTTACACTCTAAAATATTATTTCATACCTAAATTTAAAAATATTTTCATGAGATAATTAGAAAATATATAAATTAATTATGAGGTACACTTCCAGACTCGTAAAAAGAGGAATTAATTTTAGATAAATATATAAATTCATCCAAAGATATATCTAATTATTACAAACTAAAAAATAAAAAGTTGAAGGTTTTAAGTTCAAATGTGTTTGGATTGGAGACACCATACAAAGTTCTCATATGGCTCAGGTGGATCAGAATCATCCTAATAAAAATAAAATTTTATTAATTTATAAAAAAAAATTATTTAATTTATTTAAGTGTAATTTTTAAGATATAATTAATTATTAGTCCATCCATAATTAATTAAAAATATCATTAGTTTATAGAAAAAATTTTATTTGGTCTATTTAAATCTAATTTTTTAGATAAAATTAATTTTCGACTCACCCAACATTAATTTTCTAATTTCATCCCTGGTAATAAAAAAGAATTATCATCTTTGGTGCAAATCAATTACAATTCCAACATGTCAAATGAAAAAATAAAAAAAAATTCACTTGATTCATCTTAGATGATTATGGTTTTTTTTTTTTTAATCTAAAAGAACATTCCTATGCTAAATCGATTCATGGGATCAAAGGTCCTCAAAGTGGTAGCCTAGAGAAAAATCATGAAGCCCTGAGTGCATATCCAAGTGAAAATTCATGAGAAGTATTTAATGTTTAATTTTTAAATTTTTAATTTGTATTATTTTTATAGATCATCTTTATTTCCACAATCTTCATAGATCATCTTTATTTCTTCTAATCATCATTCCCCCTTTCATCTCCGTAATCAAATAATTACAGATCTCTCTGTTCTTCACTTGCTCTTTTTATTCCTTCTCTAATCTGTAATTTTGGTTTCCTTTTCTTTCAATTTCTTTTCATAATTTTACCATCATAGCAACTATCGTTCTAATCTTCTCGGTCTAACGCTAAAAAAAAAAAAAAAAAGCTCGAGTTAGAGAGTTTTTATTTTTTGGGTTTTTTTTTTCTGTAATTCTTTTTCACGATTTCTGGTCGCAATTTTCTTTCATATTTTTTTACTTGAGAATAACATTTCAAATTTTCTGAAATTATTATGTCTTTTCTTTCAATTTCTCTGTTCCCTAATTTTATTTCGGCCTAATGATTTTAAAAAATTCAAAATTTTGTATATTTTTTAATTTTATCTAAAATTTTAAATTTTATCAAATTTACCCCTTTTTAAATTTAATTCCATTTATGATCAACTCTCAAAATTAAAAGGCCTTAAGATTTAAAAAATATAAAATTTTATGTCTTTTTTTAATTTTGTCTAAAACTTTAAAATTTATCAATTTTTATTAATAATTTGAATTTAATGCAAGTTTGACTTCATTTATAATTTTTATAATTAAAAATATGGTTAATTATAAAAAAAATCTCGAATTTTCATGAAAATTATAAATTTTGCAGAATGTTTCAATTTTGGTAAATTGGATCACAAAGTTTCTAATTTTGGCAAATTTTGCAATTGAGCGAAGTCTAGTCGCCGCCGAAACTGATATGGTATTTTTTTATTAATATTTTTTATGGGTTAATTTTACATTAAATTTATTATATTATTTTTAAGGGTTAATTATAAAAAAAAATCACGTTTAACTTTCAAATCAATTTCAATTTTTATATGACATGATACAAATTAACTTTTAATTTTACAAGATATTTGAGTTTAAATTATTTTAAATTTCTCATTGGAGAGAGTTTCAAATGGTTTTATTTAAACACATTTGAATTTAAATTTGTCAGCTTTGATTATTGAAAAAATATAATATAATCAATATTTTTTCTTTTAAAATTAAGTTTAATGTAACGTTTCAAATAAAATAAATATACCACTTTTTAAAATAAAAATAATATAATAAATTATTCAATAAAATGAATTTTACAATAATCATATAAATTAAGTGTAATAAAATAATTTAATATATATGAAGAGAATTTCATAGTAAATTAATTTGTTATAAAGTTTAATTTACGATTGGTTTGTATAAGTATTAAAATAAGACGAACAATTTATTTAAATGTATGTAAATAATTTATCCTAATTTCCAAAAAATAATATAATTTACCTATTTATGAGATTGTAAATTAAATATTGTATTAAATTCAAATTATTGATAAAAACTGATAAAATTTAAAGTTTTGAATAAAATTAAAACAGACATAAAATTTGAGATTTTTTTAGATCATTAGTCTTTCTAATTTTGAGAGTTGATATAATTGTAATTAAATTTAAAAAATTAAGACAAAATTAACAAAATTTAAAGTTTTAAACAGAATTGAAAAATTGCACAAAGTTTTAATTTTTAAGTCAATGGGACTTTGATTTCCCCTAATTTTCTTTTCTGCATACAAAGAAACCAGAGGGCCTCTCAGTTATAGATGGCAAATGGGCGGGTTGGGTCAGTTTCGAATCGATCATTTCGAGTTTGGATCAAATTCAGGTTATGATAATTTTGAGTTTGGATCATTATCAGATAATGTCATCATCATATCAGGTCATTATTGATATGGGTTATCTTTTAGGTCAGGTAATCAACGGGTCGAGTTAATTTATGAGTCAAGTCATCATTTAGTTTTGGTTGTCATCAAGTCGGATTATCAACAAGTTGGATCGTCAAAAGGTCGGGTCATGATTGAGTTCCAGTCGTCATTGAATTGGATTGTCAATGGGTCAGATTGTCAACTACTCGGGTCACTATTGAGTTTCAAGTTACCATCAGATTGAATCATATTAATTACCAGGTTTATCAGTTTGATTTTCGAGTGAATTTATTGTAGTAGACTACCAGACTTTTTATCAATTATGATAAAATTTGAAATTTGAATTTCATATGTAACATTCAGTTATCAATTATGAGAATTAATTAAGCCATCAATTCACTATCTATTGATCTATACAAATATTAATTTCAATTTTCAATAGCCATATTTATCCACCAATTTAAAATAAATCTAATTGGTAAATAGTTTGTATATCCATTACCTAATTTATTCCATGAAAAATCCAATTTAAAAATCTAACGCATCATTAGCTATTGTGTTTCAATTCATATTTCTATCTATAATGAAAAAAAAAATCATATTTCTTCCTATAATCAAAAGCAATGAAGCGAAATTTCAAGTTTTACCATATTATATTAAATTAACTTTGCTCAATCATATACATAAATAAGTTGTTGTAAGGAAAAGTTTGGGAATATAATGTGATAATGCACATATAGAACTATATATATATATACCATAAGAATTCATATTAATTTTTTTTTAGAAAATTAAGTAAATAATTTTATAATTTAGATTTTTTTTCATCTATAATTATATGTAGATTTTAAATTTTTTTAAGTTTCGAGTGGTTTAGATCGAATCATTTTTAATTTAAATCATCTCATATTTCAGTTATTTCGAATTCAGATGGCCTTCAAATTGGGTCACTATTCGAGTTGCATCCGGGTTTGGGCCATTTTGGGTTGATCCAATATCGGGTTCGAGTTATTCTCGGATTGGATCATTGTCGAGTTTTCGATCACTTGGGTGAGTCATTAAGCGGGTTTGGTGTCTCTTCTAGTAAGTTCATTCACATGTTCAAATTTTTGTCATATCAGTTGATTTTCAGATACGAGTCATTTTCAGGTCGGATAATTCGAATTTTGAATTATTAATTATTAAAGTCAAATCAAATCTGAATCTAGTTCAGTGTTGGACAAGTCGAATCAAATCTCTAGGTTGGAGTTGATTTTATGATCTATACTCTCAGTGTTTTGTGAAATCCAAGTTTAAATACAATCAATTTATTATTAGAATATATTTTTTTGTTCTTGATTGTGATTTGAGGTCAACTCTTTTTCGTCTCTAGCATGTGAGGATTCATAGGTATGATTACTAAGAAGGGAAAAGTTCTTGATCAATCCTGGGTGAGTCAAAGGTTGAAATCGTCTACTGGATTTTGTTGGGTATATTAAATAACCATAATGTATGTTCTAATATAAATCTTAATAGATAATGGACCTTTGTAATGGGTCTAATGGTTTAATCCTAGTGTAACCCTATATATATGCTAGCTAGGGGCAGCATACTAGGTATTCCAAATTAGATACTTAGGGTGTAATGTTTCAAGCAATCGCATATTGCTTGACCTAAAACCCTAACAATCTTGAAGCATTAGGTTTTCTAATTTTTTTGGATTCAAGATTTCTTGTTGAATAATTTTCAAGGTTTTTCGTTGAATAATTTTCAAGGTTTTTTGTTATTGATTCAAGTTATTGATTAAATAAAAAAAAATTGAGATTTGCAAATATAGAATTGCAAAACCCCATATCTGTTTTGGCGAAGAACAGTAACAACATGAAGAGATTCGAAGATGGCATGGAGGCAAATAATAAGAAAAAACGCAAGGCAAGTTTCAATCTCTCAAGGAAATTCAACACTTGGATTCTCTAGATTCTTCTCCAAATCCACATCTTATATCCTCCACCGTTGCTGAGAAAAGAAGATTTGAAACTAATTCGATTCAAATTATTGGTTCGATTTGAATTGTCAGTTTGATTCAAATCATCAATTCGATTCAATTGTTGGTTCGATTCAGATGCACTTGTTCCAACTTTTCTTTTATATAATTTTTACTATTTAATTGTATATTTAAATATATAGAAGAATGGATAAATGTGTTCCGATTGAGATAGTCAAACTAAAAACTTTTAGTGGATTTGAATTTAATTCTTAGAAGCGAAAGACTCAATTTGTACTGAAATATGAAAATATATTCTACACTATTTTAAATACCTTTATTGATACGATAGAGGACGTTGATGAATCTCAATGGAACAAGGATGATAACTTCTGTAAGGACTATTTATTGAATTATCTTTCTGATCGGCTGGCATAAGTTTTTAGCAAATACAACACTGCTAAAGAAATCTGCGATAATTTAGCTGCTCAATTTAAAAAAGAGGAGGAATTGTCTAAAACACATCTAGTTGACAAATTCATGGAAATATGAAAATCACTCCTCAAGTAACTGATCTAGAAAATCTGAAATCTAAATTAAATAATGAAAAGATCATCATTTGTGATGCCTTCTTAGTTGGGGCAATAATTTACAAACTACCTTCTGCATGGCATACTTTTAAAACTGAAATATATAGAAAAAATGTGCAAGTGGAATTGGATAATCTCAAACGATTCATCAGAATCGAAGATGAGAACAGAGTTAGAAATAACTTGGAAATGGTCAGACAACCGCAGTCGGCTGCTAACACAATCACACATTCCAAGAAATTTTGTAGGAGATCCAAGTCAACAAAAAATGAACCCCTAAGTTGGAGGCCAAAAAGACCATTTCTAAGAAGAAAAGGGACAAGTGCCACAACTGTGGGAAATGGGGTCATTTCATTGCAGAATGTAGGGCTCCTCTAAAAACTAAATCTAACATACCAAATAAAGAAATAAATATGATAATACAGAAAACTGAGCCTCATAATTTTATTGCTATGATCGAAAAAAGTGAAAAGGCCAGAATGGTGGTTAGATATAGGAGCCACATGCCATATTTGTAAGAACAAAATGCAACTTGATGATGCTACTGAAGTCAACGAGACTATCGTTGTGGCTAGTGGAGACAAAGAAGTAGTGACTCATATTGGTACAACAAATATAGGGCTCTCTTCAGGTAAAATTCTAACTCTCAAAAATGTTAAAGTAGTTACATCTATCTTAAAGAATTTAATTTCTATCAGTCTTTTAGATATTGCTGGCATGAACACTTTAATTTCTAATGGTAGAGTAACTTTATCTGTTAATTCTTGTTATTTTGAATGTGCTTATTTGGTAGGTAGTATGTATAGACTGAGTTTAGCAAATGAAATAGTTAGACATGTTAGTTCAAATTTAATTGATCCAAAAATATTGCATCATCGATTAGGACATGTGAACTATAAGAAAATAGCTAAACTAGTTAAAACTCATAATATACCATTAGATACTTCGATCAAATTTAACAGATGTGAAGTGTGTGCTTAAACTAAAATTACTAGAAAACATTTTCAGTCGGTCTCTAGGAGTGCACAACTTCTTGAACTAATATATTATGAATTATGTGATTTTAAAAGCTTCACAACTAGAGGAAGTCGGAAGTATTTGGTAATATTTATAGACGATTTTTTTAGATTTTGTCGTACTTATCTGTTAAAATCTAAAGATGAAGTATTTGATAAATTTAAAATTTTCAAGAATCGTGTTGAAAATCAATTAAACTTGAAAATTAAAAGACTTAAGAGTGACAAAGGAGGAGAATATAAATTGACAGAGTTCAAGGAATTTTGTAATTCTCATGGCATAATACTTGAAACTACTGCTCCTTACTCACATCAATCTAATGGTATAGCTGAACGTAAGAACATGACGTTAACTGAAATGTTAAACTCTATGTTATTGACAGCTGGCATGCCTTCTTGTTATTGGAGAGAAGCAGCTTTGACTGCATGTCACATCCTAAATAGAGTGTCATATTTTAAGACAAATTCAATACCTTATGACTTATGGCATAAACATTCTTGTAGATATGATACTTTAAAGACTTGGGGTTGTGTCGCTTATGTTAGGATACTAGACCCTAGGAAACCAAAGGTGGGACCTAGGACCAACACATTTGTATACCTAGGTAGTGCAGAGGAGAGTGCAACTGATCAGTTTTTGGATCTATCTACCAATGTGGTTATAGAATCTA
>CANXYC010196483.1:0-15191 GCA_948193065.1 Aleurites moluccanus | reverse complement strand
CAAATTTACAACCTACTGATCCAACCGTCCATTTTTTCATCATTTGATCCAATGGTTGGATTTAATCAAGCCTAAACTAATACCATAAGGTTGCACACATTCTATAATCCCATATTATGAATGAAAAGACCAAAATGCCCTTAGTGCAACCCGAAGTACCTCAAGCTCTTCAATTGAGCAGCTTACCGGAAACTGTTTTCAACCAGGTTTATTTTTCCGTATATTATTCAAATAAACTAAATAATGCCATTTACATTCACTTTTATTCTTTTCTTTCTTCAAATATGGTGTTAAATCCATTAAAATCCGAAGGGGCTGTAAAATGACCGTTTTGCCCCCAGTTCACAAAAATTTCAAAATTTCCTGATTTCATCCTAACAGCCTTTAAATCACTTCTATGTCTAAAATCAAGTCATATAACATTCATATATATCATTTTCATGCATAAATACACAATAACATCATGTTATAAAGAAAATAAAAATTCCCCCATAAGTCCCTCTTTAAGGGTTTCTATAGGATTTAGATTGAAGTGTTACATTAGTCATCATTAATTATTTCAAGTTCATCCATACTTAGTAATTTAGATATTATATTACGCATCTAAAATAAATTTTAGGGCAAAGAGACAAATAAATCCCCTCAATTATTTCAACTTTCTCAATTAAATCTTTTTACTTAATTATGGTGTAATTAAATCCTTAAAATTTTTAATTTGACTCAAATAAACCCAATTTAGATAGTTACCGTTCAAATTGAGCCTATTTAAGTTAAATTAAAAAATTTAGAGGCTTATCTGCATCTTTACTCTCTCTTTTTTTCATATTAACCTTATATTTTTTTTTATTTATTTATTTTTCTAAATTTTTTATTGTAAACATATTTTTTGTTTTTTTTTTAATTTAATACATAAATAAATATTATTATTATTATTATTATTAGATTAAGTATTTTAAAATTTATGAAATTATAAATTATTTTGTTTTTTTTTTTTATCTTTTTAGCAGTATATAGTATTATAGGTAAATAAAAAATAATCTCATTTATGGTATAGTTTTCATAATTAAACCTAAATTAATTAGAAAAATAAACAAATTTATTTATCAACTAGACTAATTTTCAGAGTTAATTTTATTTTCTTTGTTATAAATATTAAATTAAATTATTTAAATTAAATGATATTTAAAAATAAAAAATTATAAAATTTTTAATTTATTAAAGCACATATCTTATTTTTTTTATTGATATAAATTTAATTATTCATATTATATATTATACTATAAGCGAGTTTTGTTCTTATTTACAAATTTAATTATAATAAAAAAATAAATTTAATATGATACGAGAAATTATCCATAATATTATTGTTAAAAAGATACATAAAATGAAATTATTTATAATTTCATAAATTTAAAATATATAATCCAAACGTAATATTATTAATAATTTATTTATTCATTAAATTAAATAGATAAAAAATATATTGTACAATAAAATATATAAGGTTAAATTAAAAAAAAAAATAAAGATACAAATAATTCCTTAAATTTTTAAATTTAGATAAAAATTTAACATATCTGTTTAAATTAAGTTTATTTGATTTAAATTAAAAAAATTTAGAAGCTTATTTTGATCAAAATTAAATAAAAGAGTTTAATTGATAAAATTAACTTGGTACGGGGTTTATTTGCTCATTTGCCTTGAATTTCAAAATTACTAGGCGATACTCACAAGTCCATCGCTGGAGAATATCATTGGTGCGTCTGACAGCAAGGAGGTACTAACAAACTTGTTTTGAGGCATAGAGTCCGAAATATCACCCGCTCTGCTTCACTCACCGCCCTTCTCCGAAAAAATGTATCGATAATCTCAGGGTCGCCATTTATAGGTCAAATTTTTGAGAAAAATTGGGTACCATAGGAAGCTAGAGAGGAAAGGAGTCCAACCATAATCGATGAAAAAAGAGATCGAAGCTAGCTGAAACTTACTCTAGAGGTTTTCGGTTGATGGTGCATTCAGACGGCGGCTGATGACGGTGAGCTTCCATCTGGTGGTGGATGCTGGGCTACATGCTGATGGGACAGTTTCAGTCGTCGATCGTTCGATGGCGGTAGATCAGAACTTTCTCTCTCTTTTGTTGATTTTTTATAATAATAGTAAATAAATAAATAATATTAATAATAAAAATTTCAGAATATTATATATGTTGCCTTTGATTTTATAGATGAGATTAGGATGAGGTGAAAACCATTAGGCAAATGATTTATGATAAATATGAGATGATTGTATGACATTATTATGATTATTCTTACTCGAAAACAGCAGAAGTTGATTATAATTTGAGTTGCTTGTGAGCAAGTGTCATACAGCATTTCATTGCAGTGATAACAGATCGACTATGGATTAAGGTATCATTGATTAAGTCGACTCGGAAACTTAAAAGTAACAAATTTGCTTATTTGGTTTGCATAATGAGCTGCACTTCCTGAGAAGTATGAATCTCAACTTCTCATATGATACAATAAGTAACTTACCTAGAAAGACACCAGATAAGTTGAACTTTTATCTTTTTATACACTTCCCTAAAAATTATACTTCTCACCAATTTATAAATGAATATTTAACATAATTTTCCTGAGAAATGCATTTTTCAGGAAGTAAACTTTTTGGGAAGTTTTCCGGAAATTAGACTTTTTATACCAAATAAGACCTAAGAGATGGTAAGTGGTTAGCTTTCTATTATGAGATTTAATGTGATTCCTACTAATTAACTAAGATTATATGATTTTATTTCTATGAACACTAACAGATTATTTATTGATTTGTATCACATTCTGAAAGTTGCAAGTTGAATTTTGGAGAATATTTATATATATTTTTTAATTTATTGCCTTGCTTTCATTCTTCTGCAGTGGTCTATTCATATTTGTCGTTATCAAGTATAAGAATTGAAATTTTATTTTAAAATTTCCGCAATTACAGTGGACAGACTTATACGTGTATAACTTGGGTTAGCTGGATTTCGTTTATTTATGTTATAGACTTGTATTCGAGTTAATATTTATTTGGTCAGTGGCTCTATAAACTTTAATTGTTAGGTCACACTGATTACATTACAGTTTCTGAAAGATTTTGTACTTTCAGAGTCAGGTCCTAACAATATAGGTAATTTTTTGACCCTCAAATTCAGTAATTTGAATATTTTTTTTACTTCAATTATGACAATTAATTATATATTTTTTCATGGTTTAAGCTAAATCAATTTTGAATCTAAGTATTAGTAGCATAATACTAATGTGTATTGGTAATGTAAATAAGAGAATCCACAATTGTAGTAATATCTTAGTTCATTTAGTTGTAAATTGAAATCATTTTAAAAAAGAGTATCAAGATTTGAGTCTTATTAATATTAAACCTTCTCATTAGTGTTAAAAATTTATATAGATATACATATAACAATGAGTTACAAATATTATCAGAATAGGATAATAGATATGAATTCCAAATACGTAATAGTAAAATAATTTCAATCAGAATTATATCTGAAATTATTATCAATAAAATATATAATCATATAAATTTAAATTATAAGATAAAAGTTTAAAACCAAAATATGAATTTAATATATCATTAATAATTTATAATTATCTATCATTATAATTAAAATTGAAATTGAAATTTTAGGATAATATACATCATATTTATGAAAAATTATTGTTGAAACTCAAACTTTATTCACATCAATCCTTATGAATTTAAAATTTGCAAATTTAAACATGCATTATTCTAGAAAGAAAAAGTTATTTCAATTATTTTTCGAACACGTACGAGTTAAATCTCATTCATACTTCATCCTATCTTAAGCATATCCCAAAATCAAGAAAATATTAAAAAAAAAAAGTCAACGCATGAAATTTTCTCCTATAGACCATTGATACTTCGTTCCAAATCTAGTGGTACAGAAGTTTTTATGATGGTACCATTGAACTTCTAAGATTGAAGCAAAGCCGAAGGGTGCTGAGGAAGCCTTCTACACTTACAATAATTTACTTCTACAGTAGCTATATATTTCAATCACAGATCTGAATGCAACAATTCCTCTCCATCAGAACAAGAGCTCATAAAGTTTGATGTCCTTAAGGATGCCTCACCATAAAGTCTGGACAAGATAAGTCTAGCTACATTCTCAGCTGCAACGGCACTTGTCTCCATGGTGCTAGCTGCATTCTCAAACGCATTCACATAGTACAAATGCTCACCATCCAAAATAAAGGGGGCAAATACTTCAGGAGCTTTATAATGAGGATAAGCACCCCAGTTTATTCTTATTGTCTCCTTCCTTCCGCTGTAAGCAACACGAATTACTTTTAATACAATTTCAAGGGTATTTTTGTGATTCATTTCCAGTGCATTCACAGCCAGTTCAAAATATTACCTGAAAATGCTATCTAGTAATGAATCGGACATTGCTTCACGAGAGAATATTTTGTAAGTCATATCTGTCACGGAGTGTTTCTTGAGGATAGAAATACTCGAGAATGGAACATCAGGATCCTCTATTGTGCCCACCAGTTCTGGAATTTCTGAAACAGCTTTCAGGCCAAAATACACCTTTTTCCACAGGCAAGAAATCAGAATTTAATAAAGAAAAAAGGATCTATTAAAACATGGATACAAATGACAGCCAGAGAGGAACAATGTGGAAAGGAATACATTTCCGTAGTTAAAAATATCAATACAAATCTACTGGTACTTACAGGATTTAGGAGGCCCCTCACGAAAGTTGCATGTGTGTGCTGTAACTGCCGCTCAGGAATTGAAAGTACAGGTGTAAATTTAATATTCAACTCATCTAGTGGTGTAGCAATGACTGTGACTTTGCACATGTAACTCCTTCCTTTTGTGGAGTTGAGCTCATAATATTCTCCAAGGTAAGAGATAGAATTTATTTCTTCATGGAGGTGCAATTCAACATCTGAAATATTAATTAGCCCACCAGCCATTTGCCAGTTCCCTCCTTCAATGGCCCATAATCCTCCGCCAGACCCTGCCAAGGAAACTGCTCCAGCAAGTCCACTGATAAATATGCTTTGACCATAATTAATTCTTGTAATGACCTGTACATAATTCACCAAAATAGATAAAACATTTTCAAACACATCAACAAAATTTCCCAGTTATGAGCCATTTCAAAATTTCGGCATTTTTAAAATATCAACAAATTTCAAACTTCTTTTTTGTACAGTGCTTCTGTCCACAGACATCCAGGAAAACTGTGTTTTAAAATTATAAGTTATTGCGCAATTGTTTGCCATGGAAATAAATGTTATTGCCCATTTGTAACTAATCCCCTCGCCTTTGAAGTATAAAGATTAAAGAACTTCACAAAGATTTCAAATGAAAAGGCAACCTACATTTGAGAAAAATTTGGCAATTTCAATTTTCACCAAATCTGAAAACATGTTGACAGTGAAAATTGACCAGTTCAGGAAAACAGTTGTAACATCTTTCCATCAAAGAGAAAGAAGATAAAAGTTTTTTTACATATTATAGGAAGAAATGGAAAGGGAAACAATAGTGATGAGTTGATAAGAATTGAATTGTGTTGTTGATAGTATAGTTGATTTGGTTAATAAAAGAATAGAGTGAGATTAGTAGTAGAGGATCCGGGCTTAGGAAGAATAGGAGGGGAAATCTGTTAAAAAGGTGGTTAAATGATAGTACAACTGTACTATCCGAATAGTTGTATAATTGAATAACAAACTGTATAAAAAAAGCTAAACAGCAGCTCTATAATTCATTCTGAAATCAATAAAGAAAATTCTTTCTTCTCTCTCTGATTCTTAACCCTATTTCTTCTATTTCTCTCTTAAATTTCTTAATTCTCCTTCTATTCCTAATTACAAACCCTAAAAGTTTCGTCTAACAAGCTATTAAGATTAACCATCTTAAAATATGGTATCAGAGCTACTATGATAAGGCTATTATTCCATGTTAATTTTCAACTATGACTAAGTCAATAGTGGTATCAAATGAGGGGGTTTGAATGGCAGAAATGGAGGAGCAACTGCAGGAGATACATGAGGCACAATTGAGGAATATGGCTGAATTTCAAGAGTATAAAGACAAGGTTGATGAGATTAAAGAATTCATGAAGAAATTATCAGTAGATAAAGGAAAAGAGAAGATTAATCTCCAAGAACCTGCTGAGATGAGATGCAACCAAGGTACTGTCCTTGGAGAGAAGGGAATCTTGCCTAATCCTCACTTGGGTTGGGAAGGAGGCACTAGTGAAGCTGCAATCCAGAATCTGGTTGAATCTACAGACCTGAGGGCTTTTAATCAGCATACAGGAGGTAATTGTAGGGGTATCAGAAACCCTAATTCTTTTTTCTGTCCTAAGATAGATTTAATTACTTTCAATGGAGATGAACCAAGAGCTTGGCTCAAGAAGTGTGATAAATACTTCAATGTGTATCAAATTCCTGAGAAACAAAAATTAGCAATAGCCTGTCTATATCTTGTGGACAAGGCTGACTCCTGGTTCCTTAATTGGAATAGAGGAAGGGTGAAATCTTGGTTAGAATTTGAGGAAGTTGTATGTGAAAGGTTTGGAGAAAAGGATGTAGGTAATGTTATAGAAGAGTTTATGAATTTAAGGCAGATAGGTTTAGTGGAGGAATATCAAGAAAGATTTGAGGACTTGAAACTGAGGTTAGAAAGGTTTATGCCTGAATTGAGGGAGGAATATTTTTTATCAGGGTTTGTAGGAGGGCTGAAAGAGGAGATTAGGTTGGTAGTGAAGATGATGAAGCCAGCAACTGTGTCCAAAGCAGTAGAGATAGCTAGGCTGCAAGAAAGGGTGTTTGGCAAGGGTTTTAGAGCATCTTTATCCAATTCCTGGAATCATAGATCTTCAAACCTTCAAACCAAGAATTCAACCTATTTACCAACCTTTAATAAGCTTGCATTATGCTCTACCTATCCTCCAAAACCTCCAAATCCTAATTTCATTCAAAAACCTGACTTGTTAACCCAAATACCTCAATCCAATAACAATAAAAATAATAGTCACAACCCCTGTACCAAACCTTTTAACTCCAACAACAATACTGCAAAGGTATTTCCTCCACCACTCTCATTCAATAAACTAACAAACAAAACCTGTTACAAATGTGGGAATAGATACTATCTAGGCCATCAATGCAAGCCTAAAATCCTAGCAGCCTTATCATATGAGGAAGAATTGGAACCAATTATAAAGACAGAGACAGGATTGGAAGATGTTAATATGGCAGGGGAGCAAGGTGAGTTAGTGGAGGAAGGAATGGAGATTTCAGCAAATGCCATTGAGGGCAGCTTAGGTGCAGAGACTATCAAGATTATGGGAGGCTATAAAAACAAAAATTTGGTGATACTAATAGATACTAGGAGCACAAATAGTTTCATTGATTACATGGTAACTTAGGAATTAAAATTTGCTTTAGTAAAAATTATTGCAACTATTATAACAGTTGCAGATGGGAGACAATTAACTTATGATCATCACTGTCAGAATTTTAAGTGGAGGATGCAAGGGCAGGATTTTACTTTTAATTTGAGAATTCTCAAGTTAAATAGTTTTGACATGATTCTTAAGGTGGATTGGTTGAAGAGTTTAAATGCTGTCTTATTTTACTTTGATAATTCTAGTATGTCTTTCACCATGAATGGACAACAAATGGTGGTAAGAGGTATGATGCAGGGTAGTGATTGGAAGGACACAAACAGACTTTGGAAAAGGAAGGGGACAGACTTTCAAACACCCTTGTTCTTCATTTGTAACATTGAACAATCTCACAGTGTTCAGGAAACTCAGTCACAGTTACCAAATCAAATAACCTTACCAAACAAAGTATCCACACCACACTCAATGCCCTTACTTCCTCGGGAATTTCATTCTCAAACACCAGATTTGGATTTGATACTAAAAAAATTTGAGGATGATTTTGCTGAACCAAAGAGGTTACCACCTTTTAGGAGTCATAACCACTTTATTCCTCTCCTACCCAACACTCAACCAATAAAACATCAGACCTTATAGATATCCACATTTCCAGAAGCAGAAAATAGAAAAATTAGTCACTGAGATGTTAGACAACTCAATGATTTAACCCAACACCAGTCCCTTCTCATCTCCAGTACTGTTAGTGAAGAAAAAAGATGGGAGTTGGAGATTTTGCATATAGATTATAGGAGGCTTAATAAAGAAACCATCAAGGACGGGTTCCCTATTCCAATAATTGAGGACTTATTGGATGAGTTGCATGGGGCTTAGCTATTTTCCAAGCTGGATTTGAGGGCTAGTTACCATCAAATCAGGATGCAGCCTCAAGATATTGAGAAAACAGCCTTCAAAACTCATCAAGGGCATTATGAGCTTAATGTTATGCCTTTTGGGCTAACAAATGCTCCCGCAACTTTCCAAGCTTTGATAAACAATATTTTCAACCTTATTTGAGGAAGTTTGTGTTGGTATTTTTTATGACATCCTAGTCTATAGCAAGAATTGGCAGGAGCACATGAAACACTTGGAGGTTGTCCTGCAGACCCTCAGAAAATAGACATTGTTTGCCAAGTTGTCCAATTGCTCTTTTGCACAGAAGGAAATTGAGTATTTGGGACACATAATTTCAGGAGAGGGGGTTGCAACTGGTCCTAAGAAAATTCAGGAATTGCTGGATTGGCCTGTGCCTGCTACTATGAAGGAGCTAAGGGGTTTTTTGTGGACTCACTGGTTATTACAGAAAGTTTGTCCATCATTAAGGCATTATCAGTAAGCCTCTTACTGATTTGTTTAAGAAAGAAGGATTTAAATGGGAAAAGAAGCTCACCAGGCTTTTGAAGCACTCAAGGGCAGGATGACTAAAGCACCAGTATTGGCTTTGCCCAATTTTGATACTCCTTTCACTGTGGAGACTGATGCAAGTAGTTGGGGTACAGGAGTTGTATTGCAGCAACATGGACACCCAGTTGCCTTCATCTCTCAAGCTTTTAGCCCTAAGAGCAGAGCACTTTAAGTCTATGAAAGAGAATTGTTAGCAATCACTTATGCAGTCTCCAAATGGAGATATTATTTGGAACAATGGTCAGTTTTTCAACTGACCATGAGAGCATAAAATACATTTTCGAACAAAGGTTACACACTACCTTGCAGCAGAAAGGGATCTCCAAGTTGTTGGGATTGGATTATAAAATTTTGTACAGGAAGAGACTTCAAAATAAAGTGGCTGATGCATTGTCTAGGAGGAATTATGGAAGCAACTTGCAGGTGTCTCTGAGGAACGGCAGTTACTGCAGTCCACTTGTGCTTCCTTATCACAGGTGATTCCTACTTGGATGAGCTATATAATCAGTTCCTATGATCAAGACTCTAAGGCTATGGAATTATTGCAGCAGATAGCAGTGGATAGTGATAATCATCCAAGGTTTCAATTGAAGAAGGGAGTATTATGGTATAGGAACAGGTTGTTTGTGGGAGGTACTACCAATCTTAGGCAGCACCTTCTTCAACAATATCACAACAGTGTATTGGGGGGTCATTCAGGCATTCAAGCCATTTTATGCTAGGATGCACAAGCATTTCTATTGGTCTGGTATGCTTAAGGAGATTAAGGAGTGGGTGCTAAGCTATGATACTTGTGCTAGGTACAAACCTGAGCATTATGCTTATCCAGGGCTTTTACAACCTTTACCTACTCCATCACAAGCTTGGCAATATATCTCAATGGACTTCATTGAGCAGCTGCCTAAATCCAAGGGTAAGGATGCTATTTTGGTGATGCTATGCAGATTCACCAAGTATGCCCATTTCCAACCCTTGACACACCCCTTTACTACCCATACTATTGCTCAACTCTTCCTCAATGAAGTGTTTAAGATACATTGAGCTCCACAAACAATAGTCTCTAATAGAGAGAATTTTCACAAGTAACTTTTGGAAGGACCTGTTTACTTTACTAGGCACAACTCTCAACTATAGCACAGCATACCACCCTCAAACAGATGGCCAGACTGAGAGGATGAACCAGTGCTTGGAAAATTATTTGAGGTGTATGAATCATTTGTATCCTAAAAACTGGTGTAAGTACTTATCATTGGCTGAGTGGTGGTATAATTCATCCTACCACAGTGCTCTTCAAACGTCTCCCTTTGAGGCATTGTATGGATATCCACCTCCATTTCCACCAGTGTTACTGCCTGAATCATCTAAAGTGCAAACTGTGGGTGAGCTTTTATAGCAGAGACAGCAGCTCCTAGAAACTCTTAAGGAGAATTTAGCCACTGCTCAAAACAGAATGAAGCAACAATAGGATAAGCATAGGACTAAAAGAGTATTTGAGATTGGGGATTGGGTTTTCTTAAGGTTACAACCCTAAAGACAAACCTCTATAGACCTAAGACAGCATATGAAACTCACTGCCAAATACTATGGTCCTTTTCAAGTGTTGGCTAAGATTGGGAAGGTAGCATACAAGTTGGATTTGCCACCTACCGCCACTATCCATCCTGTGTTTCACATCTCTTTGCTTGAGAGGAAAATAGGGGAGCAGGTCACAACATTACAGGATGTTTCTACCATGTGTAATGATTTTCCTGTGGCAGAATCAGGGTAAGTTTTGAAGACCAGAACCATTACCAAAGATACTCAGGCTGTGTTGCAAGGACTAATCGAGTGGAAGAATTTACCTACAGAAAATGCTACGTGGGAAGATTGTTATTTCATTCAAAAACAGTTTCTTAACTGTCATCTTTCTTGGGGTCAAGAAAGAGCTCAAGGAGAGGGTATTGTTACATATTATAGGAAGAAATGGAAAGGGAAACAGTAGTGATGAGTTGATAAGAATTGAATTGTGTTGTTGATAGTATAGTTGACTTGGTTAATAAGAGAATAGAGTGAGATTAGTAGTAGAGGACCCGGGCTTAGGAAGAATAGAAGGGAAAATCTGTTAAAAGGGTGGTTAAATGATAGTACAACTATACTATAGTAATAGTTGTATAACTGAATAACAAACTGTATAAAAAGAGCTAAACAATAGCTCTATAATTCATTCTGAAATCAATAAAGAAAACCCTTTCTTCTCTCTCTGATTCTCTCTCTCTCTCTCTCTCTTCTTAACCCTAATTCTTCTATTTCTCTCTTAATTTTTTAATTCTCCTTCTATTCCTAATTCCAAACCCTAAAAGCTTCGACTAACTATTTGTTAAGATTAACCATCTTAACAGGTTATCATAAATATTAAGGTTGTGTATGGTATGTTACAAAGTAAAGAAATGTAACAGAGAACATAAAGAAAGAAGAAATGGCACAGTATGACAAAGGTAACCATTCCTGTAAGATGGAGCAAATCAGAACTGTAATGTTATCACAACTGCATTATAATATCCCAAATACATATTGTAGGCACAAAACTGGTACTACAGAAGGAATCTACAAATTTGCATTGTTAATTATCTATTTACTTCTTACAAACAAAGCTGAGAAGAACAGTCTTGGGACACGATCTAGTAAAGCATTCATTTTTATTCTGTTGTTACTCTGTTGTTTTTGAGAAAATATGCTACAAAATCTGACAGTATCAAGCAAATTATTTTTCTTTTTCATTTTTGTTAATGGAAAAGATATGCTATATCTAAATTCCAATTCTCAAGGTTTACCTAGGGTTTGTGTTGTCTCATGCCAACCTGTAAGTATTAGACAGATATTGCAAACCGGAATGATATAATTAAGATTTTGCCTATGAAGTCAAATATATAACAATGGGACTCAGAGTTCAGCTTTAAGGAGGGTTCATCCTTATAATGGGAACAACTATTAGTTGTTTCACCCCATAACAACTGAACCCATTGTGTCTAGTTAGAAAATGGAATTAACAACTGTAACTTATTAGGGTCTCCAAAAATCAAAAGCTTCATTTTAAAATTTTATGAACTCGGATAACCCCTATATGTATTTTGACATCTGAAGAAAAGGACAATCATTGATCGGATCCATTCCACTTCTGAACATCTTAGTGATCCAATTATCTCTCACCCTAATCATACCACCTAGATAACACCAAACAATGCTCTCGAGTGAGAGAAACAAGCAGCCCTAGTCTATAGAGGCAAACCACTAACTTTATATAAGCAGAACTCTACACATATAATTTCAATTCTCATCAGCCACTTCCATTATTTAATATAGAGAGAGAGAGAGAGAGAGAGGAAGAAAAAACAAATCTGAATCATTAAACATATAATCATAATCATGAAAAGAGTAGCTAGGAGCTTACAGTGACAAATTCCTGTATCAACAAAGGAGATAGTCCAACATTCACCAATTCCTCTTGCAAATTATGAGCTGTGAGATTGTACAAACCAGACCACTTGAGCATCTCATCTACAGTCTCGAAAATGGGCCTCGTTTCAAAGCTCTCATAGTACTTCAAGAAATTGTTTACAGTAACCTGCATCAGAACCAGAAATACACAATCAAAAACTCAAACAATGAAGTATTTGTTTTTGTGAGCAGAACAATCAAGCAAGCAAGCAAGAGAACAATTACAACCTCAACGAAGTTGTTTAGTTTGAAAAGTGAGAAGCCATAGCGCAACAACATATAAAGGGAATTGGCGAAGGAAACCATCCTTTGGATAATCGGAATCTTAGAGTCAATAGTAATCGTTTTGAACAAGAACTTTTTGCCGTCCCAAATCCCAAGCGAGATGGAGCTCTCAGAACTTGAGGGAGTCTTTCGCTTCAAACTTAGCAATCTCGTGAAATTGGAGGCGTGGTAGTTCTTGGGGTGAAGAATGGAGGCGCCAGCCTCGAAGGTCTCGCCTGAGATGGTAACAGTGGCCATACGACCTCCAACGACGTCATTTCGCTCGAAAATTCTAATAGGGGAAGCGGACTGAGGGGAGTAGCGGCGGAGGAAGTGGGCAAGAGAGGAGCCAGCAATGCCGCTGCCAATGATGCATACAGTGGATTGAGATTGAGATTGAGATTGTGATTGGGGAAAAAGAAGGAAGAGGAGAGTTAGTAGGCAGAGAATTTTGAGTGGAGATAACATTTTGGGTAGCACGATCTTCATAGTCTTTTCAACTAAGATCTTCATCGTCTTGCAAATAAGATGATGGAAACGGGAAAGTTGACTTTTAAAAAAGAACGATAAATTATTTTTTAGTTTTTAAAATTTTATTTAATTAATATTTTTCAAGGAGAAGCGAGAACCACTTAAATGGAGGAATCTTTTACTTTAAATTTTTTCTTCTTGTCATAAATATTATCACCACTTGAATTCGAAGTCACATAACCGCTACTAAGAAATGAAAAATTATAAAACTTTCAAAATTCGTAGTAGATACTCGTTTGACACAGTTTATGAAAAGAAAAAATAATTTTTTTTTAGTGAAAAGTTAATTTTGACTCAGTTTATAGTATTTGGTAAATATCAAAATTAAGATTTTAAAAAATTAGTAGACAAAAATATCCTTCACTTTTGCTAATAATAATAAATTTATCTACTTATGAGTTTATAAGCAGTTTTTAAATTATATCCAAACACAAATATACAGTTAATTGCTTTTAGAAATATTATTTTTAGGAATATAACTTTTTCCCATATAAAAAGCTATTTTCATAAAATGTGTCAAATTAGGTCTAAGTCTCATTACTCGCTAAGTGATAAAACAATAATATAACAATTATAATTGTCATAAAATAAGGATATTAGATCTACTTGTTAAATAGAACATGAACACAACATCTCATCAATGTCACTCAAGACTTCCATTCATCATATCAAATCATTATAAAAAGATTCATACTTAACAGAACAACATCAGAACAACCAAATTGAGAAAGTTCAACTATCTTCCAACTCTACAACTCAATAGAAAATAAATAACAAAATTAATAATGTGAAGCTCTAAAATTACAATACAAGACAGTTATGAAATTAATTACATAGTTATTAAAAATATATCCACTATTGAAGGATTAAAGGCAAGGTTGAGTCGACAAAAGTTCAATTTCCTAAAATTACTTATAAGTTGAGAAAAATAAATTAAATACGGATGAGTGTTTGATTCAATAAGTTATATAAATATAATATAATATGTCATTCAACAAACAAATATTAAGCATGTAAATGCAATATGTCTAACAACTCATTAGTCGCAACATCTGCATGACAATTATGCTTATACAAAAACTCATATCATCAAAACATCTCATAACCATGCCATCACATAGTCTCATATTCATGACATCATCACATAATCATACAAGTTACAAAATCACCCAATGATATAAATTAATCGATAGGAATCACACTAAACCTTATATTAGGGAGTTGATCCCCCTTGCTGACCCTCTAAATCCAAATATAATCTCTTATATCTAAATATAGGATTCCACTATCACAGCCTAAGCCAAGCAACCTAACATAATTGGCAAGCAGCGTCGAGTGATGAGTAAGCCACGCCTTCACATCAATCATAACTCATTATATCATGCTTATCAAATTATAATCATCAGATCATACTCATAATCTAAGTGGTCTTATGTTATCCTAATTTCATCCTGCAACTATAAGTAATGCACAACATTCACAATTCCAAATAATCATCACAACATCACTTAATCATGATAAGTCATAATACCAACACTCATCACATGAATGTGAATACCTACAACAATAATCATTATGCTCTTATGATATAATACACATATGTTGTAAAGTGTTAAATAAATGAAGGGAATGGGGTGTTATATTATAATATATAACTCACAAACCGGATGATGATCCAATTTGCTCTTTCTTTGAAGTACTTGAAGATTAACGACTATGAAGATACCCGGAGTACCTATGCTAGATAGAATATAAAGAACATCAGAATGTGAGAAATCCAAACTTAACATTCAAAATCTGTAATAACCCGAACGATTATAGTGGAAAACCCAAATCGGGTAGGAATTTTTTTAAATTCTCCAGGGGGCGATAACCGAAAATTTATCAAGGACAATGGAAAATAGACATTAGAGTGAATTATAGAATTTAAATGAGAATTAAATCGAATAGAATGGGCAATATGAACATAGTTGAAAATGCTAGAATATTAAAAATTATAGCAAAATAAATTGAAAATACTTAAGAGTTAATTAAT
>CANXYC010196305.1:0-34290 GCA_948193065.1 Aleurites moluccanus | reverse complement strand
GGTAACATAATTAACCAGAAACTACTCAAAAATCCCAAAACAGACTCGAAACGGCGAGTGCCAATTGCGGCAGCGCAACTGGGCCCCATGGGCTATTTTTTTGACATTACCCAAATTTGTTCTATTATTCATTATAGATATATATATGATTATTCAGATATATGAGTTCTATTTATGCTATATTTATTGTTATATGGAGACACACCCATATGGTATTATAACAGGGCTACCTCGATAGTGTAGCGGGTAATTCCATCGACCGTGTGTATACTGGTATAAAGTTGATATTAAAATGACCCTTGCTAGAGAGGGTGTAAGTATTCTCTAGTCATAGGGGGCTGATCTCCCTTACGCATAGTAGTATATGCACTTTATGATAGTGCTAAAGTTACAGAATTATGCACGATTGTGCTATTACAGATACTTGTCCCAATCCTATTATATCATATGTGCGTTGACTCGTACACTGGGTACTTATATGAATATTGAGATGAATATTTATATGAATATTGATATGGACACTTGTTATATTCATTACTTGTTATCTTATATTGATTCTACAGGCCATATATGAGCAACCATGGTATTATGAACATCTACTGCATTTTTATACATATGAATTCACTGAGTATTTTTATACTCACCCCCTTAGTGGTTATCAATTTTCAGGTCTGCAGTGAGGTTCGTATTCCATAGGCACTTCCTATCCTCGCTGTGGAATTTTGATACTTATGACTTGTAATATTCCAGTCCCAAAAGTATATATAAATAATTGTACAGTATAGAGGTTCCATGGTACTGTAATCTAAGGAGTGGCATGTATATGTGTGCGATTGTATATTTATGGTTTTGCATATATATATTATGCTATGTATGGATATAGTTTGATATATAATTATATGTATTGAGTTGATATTGGAGATCCAGAGGGATCATTGATTTGAGTAGTGATGATACAGATATATTGGAAGTGTTTATTTGCATGTTTACAGCTGGGCATAGTCATATTATAGAGGAGATGCTGTCAAAATTTTTGCAACATTATTAAGCTATTTTAAGTTGATTACATGAATTGCATGCCATATAGTACAGTTATTTGGGTTCTTTGTGGTACTGATAGCTTAGGCAACACCCATACCATAAGACCGTCGCGGCTCCTAGGTTGGGTCGTGATAGTTCGCCACAAGGGAAATGGAAAGTATTAGTTGTATCCCACCACCTCTCAACAATAGTTGTCATTAAATCACTATGACTGTCGGCACCTATATCACAATCCAAGAAGAAATGGAACCCAGTTGGCTCCAATGCCTTCCTCAAATGCACATTCTCTGTCATATTCGTACAAATGAAGGAGAAATTCTAAACACCACCCTTTTTTTTTAATATCAACATTCTATAGAAAGACAAGCAGAATAGTAATCAGATGGATAAGTAGATAGCCAAGAAAAATGGTAATCAACCAAATAGAATGGCAATCAAACAATCAGAAAAACAGAGTGCCAATTAGACAAGCAAACTAGTAAATAGACAATCGGATAGATAGACTGGCGTAACAGACAAACAGTCAGTCAAATAGACAGTCAGACAGTCAAATAAGTGTAATAGTCGGACAGACAGACTGGCATAACAAACAAATAGAAAGTCAAACATATAGTCAAATAGACAGACTAGCATAATAATCAAACAGACAGATTAATATAACAGACAAACAGAAAAGTGAACTAAGTAACAGAATAGGAAAGCATACCTCTAGTTGTCCAATCCAAGATACATCCTGCTTTGGCTCTTTCAACAGCATCTCTAGATTGTAATTTCTCTGAGGCGGGACATACTCGTTGCTCCTGCTAATAAAAGTGCTTGAAGAAAAATCCATTTAGGACTAAAACTGAAGAAATATTCTAGAGAGGGGAAATCTAGAAAGAGAGGGAATGATGGAATGGAATGAAAAAATGAAAGGGGGAGCCCCCTATTTAAAGATTTCAAGAAATTCCAAAATGACCGTTACATCTCATAAATATTCGTAAACGCATAACAGCGTGATATCTCGCTTATTTCACCTCGGATTGCAAAACCATCAACTCCAACATTACCGCATAAATTTTCTTTATTTTTCAAGCTATTAAATGTCTAAATCTGACCAAGATTGCTTCTGTTGTGCAGAAAATATCAGAAATTAAAAAAGAATGAAAAAATAAAAAATCAATCCAAATGCATCAAAACAGACTCTTAAGGTAACAAACAACCTCAGACAGTGCCCAAGTGCACTCCCCCAGCTTCAAACAGACAAAAACACCCCCATTCACTACCATCTGATTCGCCATTCGAAACCACAAAATTTGATGGGGGACAGCTATGATGTCACACCCCAACTCCAATGGTGCGATGGTCCTAGGGCAAGGGTAGGCTTAAGGCCACCATAAACCCGTAGAACTCACAAATCATAAATCTCATTAACATCAAATAAATTGCAACATCATATTTTACCATACATCTATCATGTTCATACATATAATCAAAATCAGTTATATCTTTCTATTATCATTTCATATCTTTCTTTTGTTCCTTAATGATCAAAAGAGACATCTCACATTACTAAGGAATAAGAGTACCCAAAAAGGTGATAATCATACATCAAAAATATTCTAGTATCCTCGAAAGACTAACTACGGAGCTTTAGAGTATACTCCAATACATATTGTATCATAATACCATTAATAAATATACAAAATATCTCAAAAGAATTATTACAATGAAGCTTCTTGGAGTAAATAAGTCAAGAAGCCCGATCTTCTCTATTAGCCCCCTCACGAGCTAAGATATCACCTAAAATCCACAGAAGATGAGTGAGCCTTCAACTCAGTAAGATATGAACATTATACAATAAGAACTGAATATCAAATCATGGTCATGAACAAATAATTATACATATGGGCATGAAAGAAATCATAAGCTTTTCTTAAAGGAAACATGGTTCTCACAATAATTTTGGCTATATCAAATCATGTCATAAATCAAATCATGGTTCACATTTGGAACAAAGAATGCCCACAAAGAATGGCATTATCAAATCTTATCTGGTAGAACTGATCTCATTTCATATCATACGTATCAGTAGCCTTGCTACCTTAACGTGCACACATGCTTGGTCAGGTATGTGCCTAGAGCTCCTGGCCCCCTCTAGGTAGAACACCGATAAAAATCCTATCGACTGGGCTCCCAAAGTGCACAATAGACCAATGAATTTACTCTCATTGAGAAGAGCGTTCTATCCATGGGTCATGGGGTTTCAATCTCATAAGAAGCATATTGGACGTAAGACCATCATCATATAACATTATTCAAATCGGGTTCACAAGCAAGAGACATATGAACTTGATCCAAGAATATTGATCAAGTCATTCACATTATACAAGTATATAAATATATAGGCAAAAGGATAATCAAATATAAAAATACTTTGGTCATTTGAATTTCAAAGAACGATAATCGAATGAGATGTTCATACTTACTTCTTGCACAAATTCTCTCAAATTCTTCTTTAGAATCTGCTCACTTAATTCCTCAATCAATTTCGAATTTCTTCTCCTAAGAAATTTTCCAAATATACAGAAATTAGGGTTTTTCCAAACCAATAATATTCAACATGATTTCCTATTAATTAACTATCTTAGAATCTCTATTCTTAATTCCCAACAACAATTTCATTATTCTCTTTAAGAAATTATGCATTAAATTTTCGGAGTTACTGTTCATGATAGTCTCAACCTCTAGATTTCTCCCATATTAATTACCATTAATAGCTTCAGATCACTAGCAATAAATTCTATATACCCAGAATTAATTATCCTAACCCATAGACTTCAATAAATAAAAAAAAAAAAATAGTTTAGGAAGAAAATTTACCGTATTTCCTTCAAATTGAAATTCTGAGATTACTGCTCAAATCTTGATAATTTTTGTCTTAATACAGAATAATCTAGAGTTCTATTGCATTAATTTAAGTATTAATGCCTTAGACAAGAAATGGAAATATTTTGAGAAAAGACTGAAATTAATCGAAGGTAGAAGAAAGAAAATCGTGAAACGCTACTGGGGGTTCACTGGGTTTAAATAAACACTACCCCAGAAACACGCCAACCAGCTCGCCAGTTTGCCTCGGCAAAGCTCCCTCACCTAAGTCAGCTCGCTAACCTTGATCCGGCAATGCTGCCTTCCACATTCCAATTCACATATGCTGCCTCTCCAGACTCTCCTCGCAATTCTTCCTCGCATATGCCACCTCGGCAATGTTTCTTTGCCTCTTTGCCTCTTCGCCTTTTCGCGAACTGCCACTTTGCACATTCTCTCTTTGCATAACGCTTCTTCGTATAATGCCACCTCGCTTTATCCTCTTCGCCAAATCCTCTTCGCCTTTCCTCTTCGCTTTTCCTCTTTGCCAACTTCCTCTTCACCAATTGCCACTTCGGCAAACTCACTTCTCCATAAAGCCACTTCGCAAAATTCCTCCTCGCACTTTGCTAGCTCGCCATAACAAAATTCCTCTAAGTTAAATTCTTGCCTGAACATCCCACGCTTAGCCAGCTCGCAAATAAGCTACAAATATCCAAACTTATTAATTCTTTTTATCACTTACAATAAACATGCAAGAGCACAACATATCAAAATTTAAAATCAAAATAATCAACACACAGACCATGGTGACTCTCCAAAAGTCACCCAGACTTGCTGCCTTAGAATCTCTCCGAATAGGTCTGATAAAACCTACTCTACACTGAGGTAAACTTATCCAAAAATTCTAAAATTGTACAATCATCTTCACAACACCCAAAGGAACATTTTTCATGTCCACAACGTTAGCTAATTCTGCCTCAGTCATTCCCAGTAATTCCAAACAGGCACTGTATCCCTGCAGAAACTCTCAACCAGACCAGCCTTACTCAAATAGACACAACTCATCACATACATAGAATTTTTGCCAAACCATTTTACAAAATTATATCTAAGACATAAATTAACAACTTCCATGTTTTATACTTTACCAAATTATGTCTTTAAGAACATGAAATTATCATCATAAAATCCTGCAACTGCATTTAATAAAAAATTCTGGAATTCTCAAACATTCACATTTAAAATTAATGAATTCTCCAAACATACAAAATCAATAAAACACTACAAAAATGACAGATATTACACCCAACTTCTAATTATAAACAAAATTCAATTAATTTATATATATATATATATAAGTCACACATGTAATACCCCAGCAAATAGAACAGTAGACAGTAAATGGATATAATGAATTATAGTAACTGATATGGTATTAATTTAAGTATGAATAGACTCAATTAATTACTGAAATATATAGAGAATGGTAGAGTGTAATACTCATGAATTTTTTAACCTCAACTGGGTCACTTTTGTGACACTGTCCCGAAAAATATCGGTGTTAATTACACTGTCGGAGAAATAGCAGTCCAGCTAATTTAAAAATTTCTGATCCAGACTTGGTGGATTAAATTAGTTAACTTTATGTGAAATTATGGTGAAAAGAAAGAGTTGAAAAATATTTTTGAATGCTAAAAATAAGAGTAGTGGCAAAATCATAATTTAGGGCAACTTTTAGAGTAATTATGGAAATCCACCGTTTGGGATTCAAAATTGAACCATAACTATTTTTAAATGATATAATAGCCCAAGATAAGATATTTCACTCCCCACACTTGAGGTTGAATCTAAACAGAATAGACAAAATAAATTACAGAAAGTTTTGAGGTCAAAGTACATAAAAAAATCTAGATTTTGAGCATGTGGTGGCGGGCTAAGTAGTGGAAAAAGAAAAAGAAAATTTTGTAGATTTTTTTTTATATATTCAATTGAAAATTGACGTGTTGGCAAATCTAAAATTTTCCTATTTATTGTCTTCAATTCTTTTCAATGATTTTGGTATATAAATGGAGGAAAGAGGCTCATTTTTCTGTAGGGGCTGCCAAAATATTCTTGAACCAAAGTTGCTAAAATATTTCCTTGCATAGAAATCAATAGTTCAAGTTAGGAAAGCTGGGGAGAAAATAAAAGATTTCTAAAGGGAGATTGATGAAAATCTTATATCGAGTGAATTTGAGAAAAAAGAGGATCATCTAAGCATAAGGTAAGCTACCTAATCCTAGCCTTTTAATTGAAATTAAGTGTGTTATAGTTTAATTGAGTACATAATTGAATGAATCAAGCTAAAAGTGTAAAGAAAGACTAGGGTTTATAAGGATTCTGAAATTTGATTTGAGGCAGTAATTTGTTGTTAGTATTCCGAAATCTTAATGACTAAATTTGAGAATGGCCAAAACATGAAAATTGTAGATAAATATATTAATTAGATGTCTGTAAAAGAAATTTTTAAAATTCTAAGTGAGAAAAGAGTTATTGAGTAAAAACTATGACTGACCTGGAATTAGGTTTTCTGACAAATGTTATTGTGTTTTTATTATACATAATGATAGAGATAGAATTAGAAGAAGTGTTAAACATAAAAAATGTTCATTATGTCTTATCTATAGTACTATAAAATGGCTTTATAATTGGATTTGTGGTTTATGAGATATTAGTTCATGACTGTAATCTGCCCGAATTGACTGATAAACATAACATAGACTACTGAGTTCTATTGATATGAGAATCTTAAAGTCTGAATTCAGGAAAATAGAAAACATAAAAATGTTTATTTATATGTCTTCTAAATTCCTATAAAACAGTTTTATAATTTAACATCTATAGTTTGAGTTATAATGAAAAGATTAGAGTCTGCCGGACAGATATTGCAAGGATGCAGGACAGAGTTTAAAAAATCACTGTAAATTGTCTAGTGATCAGAATGGTCTCAATTTTGGCTAAGTTATATTTTTAGATGTGTAGTTCAGTAAAAAAAAAGAATTACAGGAATTGGATAAGTATAGCTTAAAATATGACTAGGAGAACCTAGGCTGCCAGCATTAGAAACTCTAGTTGAAACCCTAAGATTTTGGGGAAATGTAAAATTTCTTTTCTTAGAATTTAATTAAAATAATTTCATACTAATTGAAGTCTAAATTGAAATTTAATTTGAATATATAGATTTCAAGAATAAGGACAAAGATGATGAAGAGTTGAAGCATCCTTATTGCCTTGGTTAATTGAGGAAGAGAATAGTTGACAAATTTTGATTTAGATGTGAGTAATGTACATAAATCAATGCTTTGTCTTACTCCATTGGAATTATTGAATCATTCTACTTTGGACTTTTATTCCATTCTAAATTAGCTTTACTAAAATTTGATTATATCTATATATCTATATATATGAATTACATGAATTTCCTTAATTATCTTCATTACTTGAATATCTCTTCCATTGACTATTGATTATTGATATAGAACCTTAGATGTGATTATTTGTTATATGGCTATTTTATGTGAATTCCATTGTTATAATGATATAAGTATGACAGAAAGGTCCACCGATGGGGTAGGGTTTACTACATCGGCATTGTGCATAATGAGTATTCTATGGGGACCCTAGCTAGGAGGGGGTAAGGTCCTGGCCATAAGGTCTGATCAATCTTATGCTCAAATCGATTTATTACTACCGAGATATGTATCTTTTCTATGTGGATTATATGGATCTAAAATTTTCAGTCATACTTATTATTATTATTATTATTAACTTACTAATTCATTAAGTAATGACCTGTGTATTCCATATTTCTTTATTGGCATCATCTCTATCTATTTATTATAAATCAATATTCTGAAATATATATTGTTAGCCTTTCTTTATCATTGAAAAGAATTGACCTTATAAGCATGATATATGTATTTTACTCACTAAGTTATACTCACATCATTGTGGTTTATTTTTTTTACAGGAGCGGCTTAGATAGTGACGGTTTTAACTCGCTTTCTTCTTCTCGCTGGGAACCTACATTATCTATGTATGGTTTGAGATATTTGATTACTGTAACAATTCTAGAATTCAACTCCATGATTTTGGCTTAGATTTTGAAATATAAATTTGTAAACACTTAATCAACAAATACTTTGAAATGTAAATATTGAATCTAAATTATAATGAATCTATTGAAGGGTATGAGAATAATTACGGAAGAGTTTATGTGCATTTTTGGTGTATTGGAGTTAAGGGTATAAGGAGTTTTATTGGGAGTGTAATTTTCTGGAGGCTATGTTTTGTTAAAAGACCAGGTTTTGGGTCTGGAATAGTATGAAAAATATAAGGGAAACTTTGGCATTTTTTTTTTTTGTAAATTGATAAGTAGGAGTTCTATGGGTGTATATGGCCTTATGCCTTCACTATGCCCTAGGACCGTCATATCCCAAAAGTGGGATGTGACAACACACAAATTTCAATTGAACTTTATATATTCCCTCACCTGAAATCATGTAACTGCAACAAGATTAATCAATTTTCTAATTATTCAAGTCAACACTTGAATATATATATAATGGATAAACATTCTATAACCTAAAATATAAAGAAAATATACAATTAACATATAAAAATGCAATACTAATAACTTATATGAAATACATGCTTAAATATAACTTAAAGTGCAAATTTTTTCCAATAAGCTCATTATCGCAATAAATATATTTTCTATTACAGAGTATCATACCTTCTCCAAATTAATTCAAATTTTAACACCAATTATTTAATATATACATAAATACAAGTCTAAAAAATCTCTAAATTTGGAATCCATTTGAGTATCTATATATCAATCCAAGTTTGACTATACAACAAGCTATCTTGACACTGACAGTAATAAAACTTAACTTAAAAATCTATCTTCCGCAACTCCAAAAATTATACAAAAATTTCAAGATATACTAAAAATATCAAATAATTAATCCTAAAAAATTCAAATGAAAACAATTTTATTTGTTACTTTGAAAAATTCACATTTTGTGACTGTCCTGAATATGTTTTCTTACAAGATAGTCTATACAAATTATACTATAAAAGACGATCCAACCGTCGGATCATTTTAAAATTTAATATACATAAATTATATATATATTTCTCAAACATATTACAAATTCACCATAAAATATTTCACCAATAAAAATTTATGCAATTCATAATTTCAGTATATTACTAATATCAACTCTAACTCATCATTCTCAATTAATAAACTATAAATCCTTTGTGTTCTTTAATTAAATCAATTAAAACTTAAATTAAAATTAACTCCAATAATAATCAAAGATAAAATATTTTTATTTCATTATTCTTTATCATACTTCATAAACAATTCATCAAAACCTAACCAAGACCTTTAATCATGTATGATTGTTCTTTTCTCTTAATCTCATAGGACAATTATACAAAAATTATTAAATATGAATATATATCAATAATATTTAGAAAAATAGTCTATTAACTCTTACCTCCAAGAGAACTCCATCAAATCGAAAAAGATCGAAATGAAATCTTAAAAATGGTGTTCTAATTCCTTCTACAGAATTGTTCTCCCCAATATTTTTCTCTTTTCCTTTTTATTTTAATGTTCTTAAAATACAGCTACTACTCTAAAAAAAAAATAGCTTTTTAAATATCATCAAAAGAAAACTAGAAGCCATAATTCTAAATTGCTCATTAATCCACTATTTAATCAATTTAACCCATAAATATCTTATTTTCTAACATTAACCATTAACTTTATTTAAATTATTTTATAACCACAATATTTAATTATGTATTATATAAATTCTCCATAGTCCAAATTTATGTGAAAATATTAAAATATCATTACAGAAAAATTATCACAATATCCCTAAAATACCATAAATACACAATATATTCAATTGTCTCCAAAATTCATATTTATATATTAAATTATCACTTCTAACTCATAACTTAAATTTGGTCTGCAAATCCATATAAAATATAATAAATATTCTTAACTAAAAAAACATGAAATTTCATATTTTAACCCCCTTATCATAATTTCATCCTCGAAATCATAAGAAAAACATATATATACAAATGGACTATGAAATGATCAAATATATACTAGCATGATGCATGACATATAACATATAACAAATGATAAATAAATAATAAATATGATAACTAGATAACTAACATATGAATACATATTATTCCAACAAATTATTTGACAAATAACTAACTATAATTATCATATTATTTTCTCCTTAATAAAAATTTGTCCACGAATTTCAAATGTCTTAAAATTATCACTTACTAATAAACTCATCTTCTTTCTCACTAATTAACTATATATAACTTCAAAGTTTCCAACTCTCTCACTATATTCATATATATGAAACTTATTAATTTTGCAAGACATATAATGTAACACCTGAGATTTATTTGTTTTGATTTGAATTTCAGAGTTTGTGTTTATGCAGAATTTTATGAATCTATGTTCAAGGTTTTAAAGAAAGAATTTAGGATATGTTGTAGCCTCATGTGTCTAGTTTAAGTGAAAGGGAAAATTGAGACATTTAGATTTCTATAGCTCAAGATAGAGTTAGTTTAACATGTATTGCCGAAGTGAATTTTTCAGCTGCTTTCATGAATAGTGCACGTGAACAGTAATCATGAACAGTACATGTGAACATTAATCGTGAACAGTAAACTCGGGGTTTATTTTTTGGCAATAGCTTTCTTTCTTCCTTTTCCTCTTCTTTCTTTCTTCTTCTCTCTTCTTTTCCATTTCCTATTTCTCTCAACCATAAGTCATTTTTCTTCATTTCTAAGGTTTTAATACTCTAATTAAGCCTTATTAACGCTAGAAAATACAAATTAAGAACTATAAGAGCATCAATTCATGCCAAATTCTTTAAAAAAATTTTGTAGGAGAAAATAAGGTAATTTTCTCAAATCTTTTCTCTAACTTGAATTAAGTTATTTGTTAGCTAGAATAGTTATTTTTAAGTTGTAGGTGATCTTTTGTGAGTATTAATGATTAATAATTATGGTTAGATTTAGTAGTATGAGGATTTATGATTTTTGGATGAATAGTATTATAAATAGTAAATTTTCTCTATTACTATTATTCATCCTCTATTAATGGTTAAATTAATACTAAAATTTATTTATAGAGACTCTAAAGAGTTTAGAATTTATGGAGGATTATTTTATATAATTGTTTTGAGAAAACCCTAAATTTTAGAATTTTGGGAATTTTTATTTAGTAGAAGAGAACTCAAGTAATTAAGGATCTTTTGGATTTGAGAAAGAGTTGAGCTTGACTAGAAAGCTTTTTAGTGCTAAGAGGTAAGTGTGGATTTCGTTTCACGTGTATGATTCTCCATATGAGAATTTTTGCTATAGTATATATATATGTGTGTGTGTGTGTGTGTGTGTTATTTATGAATTCAATTTATTGAAACCCTCCTTAAATAGAATCTTTGAATGTTGATAATGACTTGGTTATTTTCCTTAGACCAAGTTCATTAATAAACCTTTTTTATGCATAATATGATATGTTATTCATATGTTGTGATCTCTTGAATACTTTTAATTACTGTTGAACCAATACATGATATGTATATCATGAAACATACATTATAGGATGCTTTTCCCAATGAGAGTTAATTTATTGGTCCAATGTGCACAGAGGAAAGCTGACTGATAGGGTATAGTATCAGTGTTCCACTTAAAGGTGATCACGAGCTCTAGGCATATGCCTGCGCAAGCATATGTGCCACGTGAAGGTAGCAAGGCTATCCAAATGTTATGATATGATATCAGTTATATGTTATATTTATTTGATAATGCCATTCTTTATAGGCATTTATGTTCTTAAAAATAATCATGATTTGATATTCATATATGTATTATGAAATGATTGGATAGTGCTACCTTTTGTAAGTACTTATGATATTAATGTATATATGTTAAGATTTCTTTCTAGTACCCTGGTACATGTTCAAGATTTGCTATTTAAGTATTCCATATATTTTATTCATTTTGATTGTTCACATCTTACTGAGTTGAAGGCTCACCACTCTTCTGTGAATTTCATGTTCTAGCTTAGCTTGAGAGAGAGTTAATCCTGAAGACAGAGTTTCTTGATTTCCTTCTCCACAAGAAGACTCTTTTATGTAATATTTTTGGATAATAGTTGAATTATATATATATGTGTGTGTGTATTCATGTCTTTGAGAAGTATACTCTTAGAAGCTTCGTAGATGTGTGTGATGTTGCTTATTCTTTTATTGCCATGGATGGCATTGTAGACTTTTCCTTGTTCCATATTGATGTTAGAATTATCTTTTGATCGGTAAGGAACAAGAGGAAATGTCATATCAGGCTAATGAGATATATAAGATATGGATGTTTGGCATGATGCTAGTATGTGTTGAATGTTTGATCCAGGTTAGCTAAGGGTTCTATGGGTGTACGGTAGCCTTATGCCTACCCTTGCCCTAAGACTGTCGCACCGGTGGTTTTGGGGTGTGACAAAGTCTTTCAGTCTAATCAAAATAGTTTCATAGTTGTTCCTGAAGCTTCTTTGTTCTTTTGCTTGAGTTAAGAAATCTATACCTGTTGAATTCTGGAGGTGATTTCGGTTGGGACCTTTAAGCATCAGTGATCTACTGAGAGGCCAAAATATTCCTTATGAATAGTGATATATCATGCCTTAACTAATCAGATAAGTTGTTTCAATATTATTTCTATTTTTTTGTTATGAATAAATTGGTGGTTGTTTCTGGTTTGTATTTTTAATTTTGGTTAATAGCTAAGAAACAACAATAAAGAGAAGTAATGAAAAGAGGCACAACGGCTTCAACTTGTGAATAGGAACTTGATAGCAATGAATAAACTGTTAATGAAAGGGAATGATAGGTTGCAAAAATACAGGGTAATTTCTACTCATGGCAACTGAATTATAAGAAGTTTAGTATAATCACATACGCTAAATTTTTTAATACTAATCAATCAAATGCTGACTCATTAAAAAAATATCACATAAATAATGTCAAATCAACCTAAGCCATGATAATTAAATTGTAGGTTAAATTCTATTATCGTCACTATAAGACCCAGATTTTTGTATTAATTTTAAAATATTATTTTATCAAGAATAATAATATTTTAATATTATTTAATGAATATAAAAATATTTTCGATTGTATAATATTTTATTATTATATAAAATAAATAAAAAATTAGATTTTAAAATTTTTTTATTATTATTATTATATGTGTGTGTCTTTTTCAGGCAATTCTGGTTTATTTGGGTTCTTCTTTCACAAATTTTCTGTGGATATTAATTTTATTCCGATCAGAGATCGAACCCGAGATTGAAAAATGAGATGCGCATAAATTTTTCGATAATTTTAAATAAGTGGGTCTAAATTTATTTTAAAATTATTTATAAATTATTTGAAATATATTTGGAGATAAATTGTGAAAATTTATTGAGTATTGCGCTGGTATTAAAATAATTAGGTAGTTAATAATTGAAAATTGTATTTTATTTGAGTCTATAAATTTAAATAAATTGATATCATTAATTGGAAGTTGTTATGAAAATTATCGGAGTAATATATGAGAAATTTAAGTACCGAAAATTTAATATTTATGGAGTAATTTATTTGAAGTAGTAGTTAAATTTAGGTGAATTAATTTAAATTGGAATAAAATGTTGAAAGTTAAATAAATAATTATTTGATTGAGTTAATTGAGTAACATTATTAGAGACTAATTCTAGAATAATGATTGATTGAATTATTTGGGGTTATTATTGAGACATAAATTATTTGGAATGGTAATTAAATTATGTTGATAAATTAATTTAAATTGAAGAAAAAATATTTAGAGCGTGATTGATAATTTATTTGTATAAATATTAGTTGCGTGATGAGCAATAATATTTTAGAGCATTAATTATTAAAGTAATATTTATATTATAAATATTAATTGAGAATTAGAACAAATAAGTAATTATTTAAATTATTGGAGTTTGATAAAATTTATTTTGATAAAATTTAATTAGAATATTTCGAGAATTATTTTGGAGTTTAGTAAATTAAAGGATAATAAATTGGTTATTTTATGGAGTTTTGTGGATTAAATAGTTGGAAATGATTGGAGATTGATATTGTTGATTATTTTATTTTGTGGAATAATTATTGGATATGGATTGAAATATTTATAAAATTGTTATAAGTAATTAATCAGTTTATTGGAATTAGATAATTGAGTATTGTAAATATCTTTATAAATATTTATTATTGAGATGAAAATTCAGAGGAGTCAATTAAGGAGTTGATGATAAATGTGGCCCGTGGATTATTATTATAAATGTTTTTATTTTTGTTTTAGGGGTCATGTTCTATTTAGAAGAAAATTCTGCTAAATTCTTAAAAATCTTTCTTTATAAGGGAAAATATATAAATATATTTATGAATTATAGCGAAAATATCATATTGATATACTTTTTTCTAAGACATAAGTATGACCTTGAAATCATAAAAATTGGACAGAACACCCCTCCTCCTCTTATTCTCCTAATAACTTTTATTTTTTTTATTTTTATAAATATATTTAAATATTTAAAAATTCATAAAATATTAAGTTTAGGTTCAAAATTTATAAATAAATAGTCAGTAGAATTTTTATAAAATGTACTTCATTTTGAGATGTCAAAACTTAAAAAATAATTACTTTTTATTTTATCATAAATTATTTGGATATAAATTTAATTTTCAAAAATTTTTAAAAATTATTATTTAATTACTAAATTATAAAAATTATTATTTTCAGATATAATTTCACCAAATATAAACTTAATTAATTATATATATACACCATAATCTAAATTAATTATTAACTTAAATAATTTTATTTTCTTACTCACTTATTGATAATTTAATTATTTTTAAAATATTTATAACATATTTTTTTCAAAGAATTTTATTAAATAAAATTTCAATTTGAAATAATTAAATTTAAAATTTTTCATTATTTATGTAATTAAAAAAAAATTATTAAAAGCATATTATATTAAGATATAAAGTGTTTATTTATTATGAAAGTAATGGGTTGAAAAGGTAAATTTCACTTGTTGTTCTTAAATTTATTAATTATTTTATATATTCTATTTTTAGTAAATATTTTTTTAATTAAAATTCAAATTAAAGATCTCAACAATTTCAATATTATTAAATCAAATAATTTTTTTAATTTTTTAAAACAAGAAAGTGTATTAATTGTTATGAATAAAATTTGAAAGAGAAAGTTTAGGTTTTATACACGATGGACATGTCTTAGTTTGGTTTGACTCATTCATTAATTAATTTAAATGATGATAAATTAATTTAAATTATTTGCTTGATTGTTGTTATATCATTTATTTTATATTTTTTTATATATTATATTATTTATAAAAAAATTAACCGTTAAAATATTATATATCATTTAATGAGAATATATAATAAGAAATTAAAATATATAATAAGAGATGAAATATATAATAATATAAAATATTCGAATCGAAAATTCAGGTGGAATTTAGTTTATAATAAGTGTGTTTATTAATGAAGTGTAATAATAATTAAGAGAGAGGGAAACTTAAGGGTTGGTATTGTAAGATTGACGATCACACCGGGCCACTTGAGCGCAAAAGCATCCGTGATCTCGTGATCTCTATAATTTCCTTTTTGTGGGATTTGGGAACTGAATGTTATCTACACTATTGGACCTCATTTTCAAGAGAGCCATTTTTGGATATGATGATATTTGTTGTTAATGGGTCAAAGTTTTTTCTTACTTTCTCTGATTTTCTTTAATTTATCTCCTAAACTAATAATGGTATGACACTATTACTATTTGGATGTTTGATTCCTACTTGAGGATTCAAAATGTTTACTATGCGGGTAAAATTGTCAAGTGGATTTGAGTGTTTGACAACCGTGTTAATTGGAATTTTTTTTTTCAAAATGTTGTTTCGTTATAAAATTCATTGTGGGTATTTGTATGTCATTATTTTAAAAATTGATTTTGCGAGTAAAAAATTGTTTAATTTTTTGTAAAAAGTATTTTTGAATAAACACCACAATAATGCTTAAAATTTTCTCAATTAAAAACATTTAAATATATTTTCCAATTGAATTTCAATTAAAGACATTCAAACACTTTAAAAACTCAATTGCTTTTTTCAAAATAGATTTTGAATCCTCAAATTGTGCATTTTAATAAGCAAAATTAGTTCATGCTCCTTCTCGGTTAGCTATATTGACAGGGACAAAGAGAATTATTTCACATAGGGCTTGTTTGGTTTCAAAGTATATGGGAATGAAATTGAAAATAGCTCATTGGCAATGAAATTATGGAAATAGCTTTTGGAATGTAAATTCCATATATATACTGTTTGTTAAGCAAAATATAGAAATGAAAATAAGATTATAAAATAAAAATATGGTGTTTGATAAGCTAAATATGAGGATGAGAATAAGATTATGGAATGAAAATAAAAAGATTAATTTATATATTTATTCTTAATTAGATTGTATTAATTATTAAAATACTATTCTAAATTTTAAAAGGGAATGTTCTAATTTTTTTAAAATAATTAAAAAAAAAATTAAGAATCACATATAATTCTGTTGAAAAAAAATAAAATAAAAATAAAACAAAACCATAGCATTTTACAACCAATTAACTCAAAACTTAATAACATGTAAAACATATTAATTCCAATATAATTTTATCAATCTATAATTTTAGTAAATCATCACAAAATAATGAATTTTTAATTAAATATTATTCAGCAATCAGCATGAAATTTTGTATCAGAACTAACAAAAGAACAAGCACCTAAATTGCCTTGCAGAGAGCAATAATCAAATATAATATAAAAAACTTACATCATGAAACCCTCCTCCCGCAGATAAACTCTTTGTTGTTGTTTTTTCTTTTCCCAAGACTCTAAACTTAAATGGAACACAATTTCGTACTAAAATTCAATATGGAAATTCAGCATTATGTTTAAGTATTAAGTTTTTTAATCAACATGACAAACAAAAGCAAATGACAGAATACTTGTTCTTGTCCTTCAAATACTTGGGATTAGGGACGGAACTAGCCCATATTAGGTAAAAATTTTCAATTTACTAAAATTTAATTTTTTACCTAGTTTTATCCACTCAAAACTAATTTAGTGAAAAATTTTATATTTATATGAAAAATTTTAAATCTCAATCACTTAAAAATAAATTATTAATTTCGCCCTTATTTAAAATCAATGCTGCGAGTTATATCTGTAGTTGCATTACATAATGGCTGCATATCCTCACTTGGGTCTTAAAATTCCTAAAAAAACATAAACATAAACAAATTAAAAGAAAAATTAATCATTAGAATTCCACAACTGTCATTTTTTAAAAATTGAAGAAAACTAAAACCCAAATATTAAAAAACTTAATTGATAGGCAAAAAAACCCAAAACCCATAATCACATGAAGTATGTGGAGCTACAATTCACTCTAATTTAGTATCTACTGGACCTTAAAAACCCATAATCAGATTGTTCGGAGGAATTAAGACATGCTTTTTTCATCTATTTCAGATCAGATGATTTGGTTGGTAGTGTACTTGAGATCTACTATTTTTATTTTTTTTATGTTATAAGCCACATAATACCACCTAAAACCTAAACCGCAACCAAGATTTTAATTTCAAATTACATAGAAAATACTTTTCAATATAAATCTAAACTTAATTGATAAATAACTTCATCTATCTAATCAAACACTTAATTATTTTCATAAAACAGATGTAAAAATTAAAAAGAAAAAAAAATCCATTAAAATCAAGTAGAGAAAAAAAAAAAAAAAAACAAGAATTGCTTTAATAGAGATTTGTTATCAATGATTTAACTTTGTTTCAAAACTTGAATGAATTGGAGAATATTTGATGATAAATTATTTGAATGGGGTGGAAAAAATTTAAGAGTAAGATGTTGGACTCTTTATAACGCTGAATTGTAATATTTTCCTCCCGTTTCTAAAATTTTTATTTTTGTCTTTTTATTTCCCTTGATTTTTCACACCCTTCAATAATAAAAACCCTAAAATATTTTAATTTTATTTCATATCTTTTATTCCAATTCTTATTATTTCGACTTATCAAATGTTCCAAATTTTAGAAATAAATATTTTATTATATTTCTATTTTATTATTCCAGCAAACCAAACAACACTATAAAATTAAACTAAAATGGTAAAAAATCAACCCTCATGCTAGCTTAATTAGTAAAGGAAATTTGTTTCTCTTCTTATTAATCTGAATTCGTTTCTTAAGGTCAGACTATAAATAATATTTTTCATTTACAAATATTTAATTTCAGCATAAATGATCTGTTTTTAACCATATCAAAGAGATAGACTTAATTTAATTGGAATAATACGATTTATAATGATAATATATTTTTGGTTTGATTCGAGCAATACTATTTGTAGATGATAATTTATTCTTAAAAAAATATATTAAACTAGTTAATTCAATATTAAATATAGTCAAACCTTCATAAATTAATATCATTGAAATTTATAAATTTTATTAATTAAAAGAGATATTAATTAATCGATAAATTAATAATTTACTAATTTAAAAAGAGTATTTATAATTCAACAAATATATATTTAATTAACTAAAAACTCATTATATTTTACTAATATTATAATCAATTCAATATAAATTAAATGAATTGAAAAAAAAATGTCTAATTGAATATAAATTAATTGAAATGAAATAAAAAAATATGTAATTGAATATAAACTAATTAAAATGGAACAAAAAAAAATATAATCAATTGAATATGAATTAAATAAAAAAATATGTGATCAATTGAATATGAATTAAATAAAAAATATATGCATAATTATTTATATTTAAAATAATCTTTAGAATTATATTTTAATAAAGTACATATCAAAATTTATTATATGTATAATTTTAATAAATTATTAATTTATAATATAAATGAAATAATATAATTATGTAAGAATTTTTAGAAAAATATCATCTTATTAATTTATTAAAATTATTAATTTATCATATTAATCTAAATCGAAATTGTAAAAAATTATTATATAATAAATATTATTAATTTATCTGCAATTAATTTATATATATTTTACTAAATAAAAATTTTATTTAGTACAAAATAAGAGTTAATAAAATAAGAATTTTTTAGAAATATAGATTTTTCGCTTTGTCGATTTATGCGATATCATAAAGTTCTCCTATGGAAATAAATGAATTAATTAATTTCCTTGATTGTGTAGGAAATTTAGTTTCTAAAGGGAATTCTTTAAGTTCAACTTTTCAAGTGAACGTATATATTTACAAATTAAAAGTCATTTAAATTTAAATAATTTCTTTAAATATCAAAAAAATTCATAAAAAATTAGACATATTTAAAAGATATAATTTTTTAGAACCCATTTGATATTATTGTTTATTTTTGGTTTTTATTTCCCAAGTAAAAAAATATTATTAAAATATATTATTTTTATTATTAGATGTTTGAAAAAAGGTTTGATCAAATAAGAAAAATATTTGACATTTTTAAAATTATACACGTTATCAACACGATTCTCTCCATGACACATTTGATAATTTTATTGTTCAAATGATTTGAAGATTATTCTCTTGATAACGTTAAAGTATTTGATGTTTGAAATTTTTTTTTTAGTAACATTTCAATTCAGGTATTTGAGTAAGTAAATTATATCGTTTTATCATTATCATTTTATTTTTCAATTTACATAGAATATAAATTTTTTATACTCTAATTTTGATATTCATTTTTGTGTAGATTATATTTTATACTTGTTAAAATATAATCTAAAAAAAAAATGATTTATATTTATGATCTTATAAAAATATAAGTGAGAAAAAATTAGAATAATTATTATAATTTAATCATATATTGATAATGATAATGAATTTATTTATTTGATATTTTAAAGTTACTTTTTTATTTTAAATATGTTGATTTTTTATTAGAATTTAGCCTTAATGTGTGGAAAATATTTATAAATAATGATGTGTTAATATTTTTCATATATCAAATATGTTCCTACAGTAACAATTTTGATAAAAAAATTATAAAAATGTTATAAATTAATTTCATGCCTTCTAGTTTAATCTCATTTCCTGAAGTTAATGCAACTATACTTAACTGAATAAAATAACAAATCGTTAATAAAAAATTCATAAAATATATCTTAGTGATTTTATCTATTTTTTAAAATGAATGTAGTTATTTTAAGGTAAATATATAATAATTATTCTTTTCATAAGAATAAAGAAAAATCATAAGAATATTTGTCATCACAAGAAGTGGGATAAAATTATATGAAAATAAAAATAGAAAATGTGAACAAATTTTTTAAAGTAAATATTATCGATATGGTATGAAAAAAAATTGGATATATATTTATCGTATGATAAAATATTTTATTGATATTTATCGAGTATCGTAAAAAAAGAGAAAAAATGTGAATATAAATTTTATCTCCAACGATGATGACTTTGATTATGATCATACAAATATTGTTCACGTTGATGTGATAAATAATTTTTTGAAAATATTGAAAAAGATAATTAATTTCGATATATATATAATTATTATGAATAGTGCGATAACTCGTACAATTTTAAAAATGTCAAATATTTTTTTATTTGAAAATGGATGAGGTAATTATTTTTGGTAAAACAAAAAATAATTGAAAACTCCAAAAAATCAATATATTATCATAAGAGGAATAAAATTTATTATACAAAATATATTATTTTCTCCAAAATCTCATAAAAATTTATTAAATTTGAAAGATATTCGCAGTAATTGATCTTATATTGAGATGGTAAATGAGAGCAATAAAAAATATTTTCATATTACACACATTATTTCGGATAGAAAAATATAGTGAATTTTTTTTTTGTTATTTTCTCTGATTTGTATTATATAAAAATTAGTGGAATTGAAGAGAATCTTATAGTAAATTAGAAATTTATATATTCAAATATTTTTATTATTTAGCATGACAAGTTAGGTCATTTTGATTTAAAAATAATGAAAAAAATAATGAAAAATCACGTGGGAATCCATTGAAAAACTAGAAAATTTTTCAAATCAATTAATTTGTTTTTAGTCAAAAGCTAAATATTTTATATCTAAGAATTTTTGAATGTACGGTATATATCCTAATTACTCCACCACAAAGTATTAAGATGAGTTCTCAAAAGAGGTTAGAAATATTAGTTAGATATGAATTTTTCTCAATAATTAAATATTTTGAGTCATAAATGGGAGATATATTTACTGCTCAATTTGTAGATTGTCATTTGATAAAGTAATATTCTCAGTATTAGGGAAAGATAACAAAAGTTGAGAAATACAATAACAAAAGTTGAGAAATACAATAATATGAAATATTTCATTATTATCTAAATCCTATAACAAAACAATATGAACAAAAAGTTCAGCAAATAATTTATTTGCAAAAAAAATTAGCAAATCAATTGTCGGATGCACTTGTTGATTTAAAATGAACAACAAAATCCCATGTAATAGCTGTTAATATTTTAATTTATATTGCCGCCCCATAAGGATAATTTATTAATATTAATGAATCTCAAAAAGGCTATTGATTATAAAGATAAAAGTTATTGAAAGAGAAAAAAAAATAAATAATAAAAATAATTTTATTGAAAATGTAAATACTAACATATATATACTTCCTGAAGAAGTACAAGTGTCTGAAATTAGTAAAAATAAAGATATATTGATAAATTATGTTAGTTATGAAAAAGATAAAATCAAAATGAAATGGTTGTTATTACTATTTTACATATTGTGTAACATATTTTTATGAATAAAAATAATGATTTTGAATCACAATATGTTTAATAATATTGAAACAGAGTTGATTGACCAAAATGGAAAAATGCAATGCAAGCAACATTTGATTCTCTTGAAAAGTGTAAGATTTTCAGACTAGTAATCCAAATACCAGAAGATGTGAAACTATTAGATACAAATAGATTTTTGTGCGAAAAAGAAATGAGAAAAATAAAATTGTAAAATACAAAGCAAGACTTGTTGCCCAAGAGCTTCAATGATTTTATATACAAAGCACATTCATATTGAATAGTCCAATGGTTATTCAATCATTTGATGTGAATGAGGACTCTTTCTGGTTTCGATAAGATAATGAATAAATTTTTGGTCATGAAGTATCATATCTTAGTGCAATAAGCACACTAAATGCATCTTACTAACAATATAATGTCTGATATTATTTTTTCATAACTACAAAATAATAGTAAAATTAATATTCAACAAATTGGTTCAAGTGACAATCTAGCATATTTATTCATTAAAATATTTTCTAATGCAACATTCAAAATATTAGTTCATAATATTAGAATACAATGCATTAAAGATATTTAGTGATATTGCAAATAGAGGAAGTTTAGTACTATACTATTTTTTCCTTAATCAAAAGTTTTGTCCCATTGGATTTTCTTGGTAAGGTTTTTAATGAGGCAGTATACTATTTATAATATGGAAATATTGTACTCTTTTTCCTTCACTAGTTTTTTCCCACTAGATTTTTACTAATAAGGTTTTAATAAGGCATATTCTTTGTAAAGATGGATATTCAAGGGGGAGTATTATAAATATATAGATAAATATGAATGTCCATTCATCTATCCCACTACTCATAAGTTTTTATATTTAAATTTAATTTTATTGCACCATTTATGTTGTAATTTATAGTGAGTTTATATATTGTAACCTATGGTGGAGATGAACTCTATAAATAGAAATTCATATTACTTTGTAATATATACCAAGAAAATAGTAAAAAATTTTAAAAAAAAGAGAGTACAAAGATAAACTCCCATATTTGCAATATCACTAAATATCTTTAATACATTGCATTCCAATATTATGAACCAATGTTTTAAATGTTGCATTAAGAAATGTTTTAGTGAACAAATATGCTAGATTGTCACTTGAACCAATTTGTTGAATACTAATTTCACAATTATTTTGTAGATATAAAAAAAATAATATCAGACCTTATATTATTAGTAAGATGTATTTAGTGCACTTATTGCACTAAGATATGATATTTCATGACCAAAAATTTATTCATTATCTTATCAAAACCGAAAAGAGTTCTCATTCACATTAAGTAATTGAACAACCATTAGATTATTCAATATGAATGTATTTTGTATATAAAATCATTGAATGAACTTTTCATATAAGTTGACTAATAAATAAAAATTTCTTTGGCCAAATGTTCAATTTATAAACTGAAACAAAATTTTATTTTTCCAAAATCTTTCATCTCAAATTCATTTTTCAAATAATGTTATTTTTGGAAGTTTTTCAAGAATTTCAATAATATTCAAATCATCAATATATACAATAATTATGGCAAATTATATATAATTTTTTTATATAGTATCACTTTTATATTCTATTTTGAACAAGTATTCATTAAGGAGATTTTACCATATGAGCCCAAATTGTTTTAATCCATATAAAGATCTTTGTAATTTAATTTAATAAATTTCTCGAGAACTTAAATTATATTTTTTAGCATTTTAAATCTTTTAGGGATTTTCATATAAATATCATTATCAAGTAAGTCATATAGATAAGTTGTTACTATATCAATTAGGTGCATATCAAGTCTTTCATACATAACTATATTAATTAAATATTAAAATATTATTGTATCCATCACAAAAGAGTATTTCTCTTCATAATTGATTCCAGATTTTTGTGAAAACATTTGTGTAACAAGTTTTGCTTTGTATTTTACAATTTTATTTTTCTCATTTTTCTTTTCACACAAAAATATATTTATATCTAACAGTTTCACATCTTCTGGTGTTTGGATTACTAGTTCGAAAACGTTGCACTTTTCAAGAGAATCTAATTCTGCTTGTATTATTATATTTTTTCATTTTGGTCAATTAACTCTATTTCAACATTATTAAATAAATCGTAATTCAAGATTCTTATTTTCATTCATAAAAACATGTTACACTATATGTAAAATAGTAATCGACAACCATTTCATTTCGATTCTATATTTTTTCATAACTAATATAATTTATCAATATCTTTTTATTTTTACTAATTCCAGGTATCTATACTTTTTCAGGAAATGTATTTATGTTAGTATTTACATTTTCAATAAAATTATCTTTATTATATATTCTTTTTCTCTTTGAAGGACTTTTATTCTTATAACTAATAGCTTTCCACGTTTGAAACATGTTTGAGATTCATTAATATTAATAAATTATCCTTCTGGGACGACAATACAAATTAAAATATTAATAGCTGTTATATGAGATTTTGTTACTCATTTTAAATTAGCAAATGCATCCGGCAATTGATTTGCTGATTTTTTTTTTGCAGATAAATTATTTTATGAAATTCTTATTCATATTGTTTTGTTATAGGATTTAGATAATGATGAAGTATTTCATGTTATTGTATTTCTCAACTTTATTATTTTTCTCTAATGCTGAGAATATTATTTCATCAAATAACAATTTGCAAATCGAGCAGTAAATATATTACTATTAATGACTCCAAATATTTAATTATTGAAGGAGTTTTATATCCAACTTATATTTCTAACCTCTTTTGATGACTCATCTTAGTGTGTTGTGGTGAAATAATTAGGATATATACCGCACATAAAAAAAATCCTTAGATGAGAAATATCTAGCTTTTGACCAAAAGCCAATTGATTGATTTAAAAATTCTTCTAGTTCTTCAAAGGATTTTCACATGAATTTTTAATATTTTTTCTATTATTTTTAAACTAAAATGATCTAACTTGTCATGCCAAATAATAAAAATATTCGGATATGTAAACTTCTAATTTATTATAAGATTCTTTTCAATTCCACTAATTTTTGTATAATATAAAACATAGAAAATAATAAAAAAATTTTTACTATATTTTTCTACCTGAAATAATGCTTGTAATATGTGTAACATCTCAAACTGTAGTACATTAGACATTATAGATGTAACGAATCATAGTGATGGGAATAATATTGTCATACCCTAACTCTAGTGGTGCGACGGTCATATGGCAAAGGTAGGTTTAAGGCCACTATAAACCCGTAGAATACTCATATCTTGGATCTCATACACAATACATATCCACATCATACATAGTTATCATTATAAATACTCATTTCTATGAATCATCTAATCATCATTCATACATTTCCATTCATCATCACATGATTTCCTCTTGTTCCTTACCGATCAAAAGATACATCCCACATCAATAAGGAACAAGGGCAACCCATAATGTAACAATTCAGACATCAAAATAATATTATCCTCAACATCTAACTATGGAGCTCTAAAGTATACTCTTCATACATATAAATACCATAATACAAAATAATGTATATATATATATATATATCAAAGGTATTATATAGAGTCTTCTTGGAGGAATGAATCAAGAAGCTCTGTCTTTTATATTAGCTCCCTCTCGAGCTACACCATCACCTGAAATCCATAGAAGAGGAGTGAGCCTTCAACTCAGTAAGATATAAACAAGCAATGTAAAGGTCAAGCTAAAGGAACATGGATATGGAAATATCATAAGGTTATGCTTACAAGAACATAAGTGCTCATAATCGAATAACACTATCAAATCATATGATAGAACTGTCAGAATGCATCAGTAGCCTTGCTACCTTATCATAACAAAGCGCATCAATAGCCTTGCTACCTTATCGCAATACATATGCTTGGTTAGACATATGCCTATAGCTCATGGTCCCCTCTATGTGGAACACTGATAAAAACCCTATCAGCTAGGTTTCCAAAGTGCACAATGGACCAATGAATTTACTCTCATTGGGAGGAGCGTTCTATACATATACATATCATAGGTAATATAGCTTGGATTTCATAAAGAATCATATTGGTCACAAGACCATTAATATATAATCATGAATCATTTAAGATAGCAAATAGGTTTCACATGAGATTGGTCCAAGGAAGAATGACCAAGTCATTTACAACATATAAAGCATTTATATACAACAATTTATCATTTGTTTGAGAACATCATGAAAATTCATTTAATAGGTTCACAATACAATATTTCGAAACATGAGAATCATATACATGAAGATTAGGAAGGATTGAACAATCAATTTCAAAGAAACAATATGCATATGCAATGTTCATACTTACTTCAAATCAATTTATCCTTGTATTTCTCTCAATTACTTGTACATTCAATAATATCCACTATTTCCTTGAGTTCTCCTCTCCTATGACAAATCTCCAAATACTCACAATTAGGGTTTATGCCTAAACATACTCATATAAGATAAATTCTTATGATTCTAATCATCTTTTAGAAATCCTAATATGTTTTCTAACATCAATTTAATCACTTATTAAGGAAATATGAAAGATTGGGATAAATGGCTACTATTCACCTAAAACCCTAAATCCATAATAAATATTAATGATACTCTTAAACATCAATACTTAACTCATATTCATCTATTCTAACCATGCATTAACTTATCTTGAACTTAGATTGAAGTTTGAAATAATTACCTTGAATTCCTAGAAATGGAGAATCCTTGAGAAATCTGAAATCTTGATGTTCTTAAAGGTTTCATTCTTGATTTTTGTGTTAATAGAGATGAAATAAGTGCTTGAAATTTGAATTTAATGAATTTACGGGTGGTTAAAGTGTGTTTATAAAGAAAGAAAGAGGAGAAAATGAAAATAAATGAAGTTTAAAAATGAAGAAGAATGGTTAGATATTTATAGACTCATGTCTTCACGCCCATTAATAGGGTTCGTGGCCATGAAGGCCACTGCTCATGTTGCGTTCGAAATATTTCTTCATGGCCGTGAAAACAAATATGAATAATTGGATAATTTACACAGAAGCTTTTGTTACACCCCAACTCTAGTAGTGCGACGGTCTAGGGCAAGGGTAGGCTTAAGGCCACCATAAACCCGTAGAACACTCATATCCTAGATCTCATACACAATACATATCCACTTCATACATAGTTATCATTATAAATACTCATTTCTATGATTCATGCAATCGCCATTGATACATTTACATTCATCATTGTATGATTTTCTCTTATTCCTTACCGATCAAAAGATACATCCCACATCAATAAGGAACAAGGGCAACACAAATTGTAACAATTCAGACATCAAAATAATATCATCCTCAACATCTAACTAAGGATCTCTAGAGTATACTCCTCATACATACAATACCATAATACAAACTAATGAATATATCTCAAAAGAATTACATAGAGTCTTCTTGGAGGAATGAATCAAGAAGCTCTGTCTGCTATATTAGCTCCCTTTTGAGCTATATTATCATCTGAAATCCATAGAAGAGGAGTGAGCCTTCAACTAAGTAAGATACAAACATGCAAAGTAAAGGTCAAGCCAAAAGAACAAGTATACGGAAATAGCATAAGGTTATGCTTACAAGAACATAAGTGCTCACAATCAAATAGCACTGTCAAATCATACGATAGAACTATCAGAGTGCATCAGTAGCCTTGCTACCTTATCACAACAGAGCGCATCAGTAGCCTTGCTACCTTATCGCAAAACATATGCTTGGCCAGGCATATGCCTAGAGCTCATGGTCCCCTCTAGGTGGAACACTGATAAAAACCCTATCAGCTAGGTTCCTAAAGTGTACAATGGACCAATGAATTTACTCTCATTAGGAAGAGCGTTCTATACATATACATATCATGGATCATATAGTTTGGATTTCATAAGAATCATATTGGTCACAAGACCATCAACATATAAACATAAATTCATTCAAGTTAATAAATATGTTTCATATGATCTTGGTCCAAGGAAGAATGACCAAGTCATTTACAACATATAAAGTGATTATATGGAATAAATTATCATTGGTTTGAGAATATCATAGGGATTTTCATTTAATAGGTTCACAATACAATATTTCGAAACATGAGAATCTTATACATGAACATTTGAAAGGATTGAACAATCAATTCTAAAGAAACAACATGCATATGCAATGTTCATACTTACCTCAAGGTAATTTATCCTTGTATTTCCCTTAATTACTTGTACATTCAATAATATCCTCTATTTCCTTGAGTTCTCCTCCTATGACAATTTCCCAAATACTCATAATTACTGTTTATGCCCAAACATACTCATATAAGATAGAACCTTATGATTCTAATCATGTTTTAGAATCCTAATATGTTTTCTAACATCAATTTAATCACTTACTAAGGAAATATGAAAGATTGGGATGAATAACTACTATTCACCCAAAATCCTAAATCCATATATATCTTACTCATAATTCATAATAAATACAAACGATGCTCTTAAACATTAATACTTAACTTATATTCATCTATTCTAGCCATTAATTAACTTATCTTAAACTTATAAGTGAGTTTGGAACAAATACCTTGAATTCCTAAAAATGGAGAATCCTTGAGAAATATGAAATCTTGATGTTTTTGAAGGTTTGATTCTTGATTCTTGTGTTAATGGAGATGAAATAAGGGTTTGAGAAGAGAATTTATTGAATTTATGGGTGGATGAAGTGTATTTATGAAGAAAAAAAGAAATAAGGACGAAATGGGTGAGCTGAAAATGAAAAAAACAGGTTCAGACTTATATAGACTCGAGGCTTCATGCCCACGAATAGAGCATTCACATCCGTGAAAGTCAATTTCTTAGAAAAATGAAAATTACGCAGAAAATATTCTCACGATGGTGAAAGATCTTTCACTCCCGTGAAAACTATCTTCATAGCGGTGAAAGATATCTTCATGGCGGTGAAAGATATCTTTACCCCCATGAATAATTGATGGTAAAATTACACAAAAAATATTCTCACGGTGGTGAAAGATCTTTCATTCTCATGAAAACTATCTTCATGGCGGTGAAAGGTATCTTCTCCCCTATGAATAATTGATGGTGGAAAATTATCATATTTTCTCCATTTTAACTTGTCCAAACTCAATTAACTTATATACACACATGATTAACACCTCAAAATCAGTCATAACTCATTATGACTCAACATATAATCATTCTAGGAGTAATCTAAAATATTATGTGATTACATGGAACAAATCATAGAACTCCTTTCATCGGTGAGATCTTTAAAAACACTATATCTCTAATGGAAAACTGAAGGTCTTTTCTCTTTGGATTGGCATAACTCTTTTGGAGACTGAAAGCTGTCTTTAATCTCTCTCAGATTAGTGGAATCTTTTCTGATGTATATCTTATCAATTCTGGTCCTTCGATATACTTTCCTCCAACCTCATCCCAACACAAGGAAGATTTGTATTTCCTTCCATACAAAGCTTCATAAGGGCACATCTGGATCGTTGAATTGTAGTTGTTATTGTAGGAAAATTCTATTAATGGCAAGTGAGAATCCTAATTTCCTCCAAAGTCTAGAATGCACATCCTCAGCATGTCTTCTAGAGTTTGGATGGTCCTGTCTGATTGTCCATCTATCTATGGATGAAATGCTGTGCTAAAATCAAGCTGTGTACCTAAGCACTCTTGTAATTTCTGCTAAAATCTAGAGGTGAACTGAGTACCTCTATCTGAGATGATCAAAACTGGAACTCCATGAAGTTTGACAATCTCATCGATATATATCTGTGCATACTGAGAAGCCGTATAAGTCCTCTTGACTGGAAAGAAGTGAGCTGACTTGGTTAATCTATCAATAATAATCCATATCGAATCATGGCCTATTGAAGTCCTTGGCAATCTAACCACAAAATCTATAGTCACTCTCTCCCATTTCCATTCTGGAAATGGTAACTGTTGAAGTAATCCCAAAGGCTTTTGATGCTCGAACTTAACTTGCTGATAAGTTAAATATTTAGCTACATATTCTGCGACATCTCTTTTTATTCCACTCTACTAATAAGAACTCTTGATATCATGGTACATCTTTATTGCACCTGGATGAACATTGTAGTTAAAATGATGAGCTTCTTTGAGAATCACATCTTTGAATCCATACACAGCTAGAACACATAATCTATTACTCAGTCTCAATACACCATCAACCATGGCAAAGCCCGAAGCTCTTTCCGTTCCCACATCATTCTTTAGCTTTATCAATTGAGGATCCTTATCTTGCACTTCTCTTATCTGATCAATAAGTATTAGTTTAACTTGAAAATGAGCTAAAAGCGCACCCATATTTGATAGATCCAGTTTAATCCTCATATCATGCAAACTCTGTACCTCTCTCACTAGAGATCTCTTACTAACTTAGATATGGGATAAACTTCCCAAAGATTTTTTACTTAAGGCATTCGCCACCACATTAGCCCTTCCTGGATGGTACAAAATTTCATAATCATAATCTTTTAGTAATTCTATCCATCACCTCTGTCGGATATTAAGATCCTTCTGCTGGAAGATATACTTCAAACTCTTATGATCTGTGAAGATCTCACACTTCTCTCCATACAGATAGTGTCTCCATATCTTTAATGCAAATACAACAACAAACATCTCAAGATTTTACATAAGGTAATTCACCTCATACTTCCTCAACTGTCTATAAGCATAGGCTATCACTCTACCAAGCTGCATAAGTACACATCCAAGTCCTACTCTTGATGCATCATAGTACACTGCATATCCTCCTTCTCCTGACGGTAAAGCCAAAATAGGTGTCATGGTAAGATAAGTCTTCAACTTGTGGAAACTCTCTTCGCAAGCATCCGTCCATTGGAATTTCACTTGCTTCTGAGTAAGCTTGGTCAAAGGTGCTGCAATCTTATAAAAATCTTGCACAAACCTCTAATAATACCTTGCCAAACCCAAGAAACTTCTAATTTTGGAAACATTTGTGGGTCTGGGCCAATTAATGATTGCATCCACTTTCTTCGGATCAACTTTTAGTCCTTCCTTACTCACCACATGCCTAAGGAAACAAACACTATCTAGCCAAAACTCGCACTTGGAGAACTTGGCAAACAACTTATGCTTCCTCAAGGTCTGCAATACAATCCGAAGATGTTCTTGATGCTCTTCCTTGCTCTTAGAATATACAAGGATGTCATTGATAAATACAATGACAAACTTGTCTAGAAATGGCCTGAACACCCTATTCATTAAGTCTATGAATGCGGCTGGTACATTAGTCAATCCAAATGGCAACATTAAGAACTCATAATGTCCATATCTAATATGAAAAGCCGTTTTCGGTACATCCTCATTCCAAATTCTCAACTGATGATAACCTGACCTCAAGTCTATTTTGGAGAAATGACTAGCATCTTGTAACTGGTCAAACAAATCATCTATCCTTGGTAAAGGATACTTGTTCCTGATGGTAACCTTGTTAAGCTGCCTATAGTTGATACACAATCTCATAGAACCATCTTTCTTCTTTATAAAGAGTACTGGTGCTCTCCATGGCAAACTACTAGGTCTAATGAATCCTTTGTCAAGCATATCTTGCAACTGGACTTTCAATTCTTTCAACTCAACCGGTGCCATAGGGTAGGAGGAATAGAAATCGGACTCGTGCCAGATAGCAACTCGATACCGAACTCTATCTCTCTATCCGGTGGCAACCCTAGTAATTCTTCAGGAAATACGTCCAAAAACTCACTAACTATTGGAATCTGCTCCATGTCTTTCACTTCCTTATGAGTATCCCGAACATAAGCCAAATACCATTGGCAACCCTTTCTTAACAACCTTCTTGCCCCGATGGCAGATATCACATTGTATGGTACTTCGCTCCTTTCCTCTTGAAATTCAAACTCCTTACCTGAAGGTGGCTTGAAAATTATTTTCTTCCCATTACAATCTATGGTAGCATAGTGCTTGGACAACTAGTCCATGTCCAAAATCACATCAAATTCCAACACAGGCAACTCAATCAAATCTACATTTAAGTTCTTGCCACCTATGCTAACCACACATGAGGGATAAAAGTTTTGAACTTCAATCTCTTCCTCCAAAGGAGTAGAAACAATCAGCACAGTTTCAAGCAACTCACAGGGCACATGCAATTTCTTAGCAAAACATGATGACAGAAAGGAATGCATAGCTCTTGAATTAAACAACACTCTAGCATTCAAAGCTTGGATCAGAAGAATACCTATAACAATCGTGTTAGATGTTTGGGTCTCATGCTGTGCTAAAGCAAAAACTCTGCCTCTGCCTCTACCTATAGGAATTGATCTTGATGCCTGAGCTGCTGACCTGACCCTTTACCAGCCTCTAGAGTCCTGCCCAAAATGCCTCAACCTGCACCTGACTGCCGACTAACACTTCACTCCTATCCATCTGAATTGTAGTCTGAGAAGCATGAGGTCTATCTCCAAAGGATGGTTATGGATAGTTCTTGAGTAAAGGACCTTGTTGTCCACACCTAAAACATGCTCCCGATGCATAATGACAAGGGCCATTATGAAATTTACCACACGTAGAACACAAAGGTCTAGGAGTCCTGGATGGTGTAAAGTTAGCTGAACTATGACTCATCTAAAAAGTGGGTCCAGGGGTAGTCCGACTCTGTAGTGGTCTCTTTGAAGGTCATTTATACTCATTCCGAGAAGCTGACTGATGAGCCACTCCCATACTTTTCATCCCATTTTCTTGTTTAGAAGAATTGCCTATTTTAATTTTCTTCTTCTCAGCTCTTTCAGATCTAGCTTCCATCTCTCTATTCTCAATTACCCTAGCCTTATCCACCAGCTTAGAGGAAGAGTCAAACTCAAGAGTAGCTAGGAGTTTAAATAGTTGAGCCACTAATCCTCTGCGAAACCTTTGAATCCGTGCTGCTTCTGTAGGCACCAAAGCTGGAGCAAATTTGCTCAACTGACTAAACTTTCTAGCTTACTCTGAAACACTCATACCAGGTGTCTGAACCAATCTTTCAAACTCTATAGATTTAGCTTCTCTCACGCTCTCTGGAAGAAATTTATTAAGCACCAATTCCTTGAATCTCTCCTAAGAAAGATATTCATTTCCCTGAAGCATACCAAAAATGCTTATCTTGAACCAATCCTTGGCCTCAGCTTTCATCAAATAACCCACAAACTCTATAGCTCTTCTATCGGGAATTCACAGAATCTGTACTTTCTCTTCAATTTCATCTAGGAAATCTGTAGGATCCACCTCACCTCTATACTCTGAGGGCTTAAGCTTAAGAAATCTCTCAAATGATACCTCTTCCACTTGACGTACAATGGGTGGTGGAACTGCTGGAGGAATGGGAATCTCTAGAGCCTATACTAGAGGTACTTGCTGTTGTCTTTATTGAGTCATAAACTCAGCTATCATTGTATAGTTCCTTTGCAGCTGTTCTAATTGTTGAGCCATATTATTCACATCTACTGGTAGTACAGGAAGAACCTCATCTCCTCCATTTCCACTCACAAAACCTTCTTTAGAAGGCAAATCTCATTTAGGACGGCCTTGACCTCGTCCTCTACTATGTCGTGGAGGAATCTCGATACTGATAAGAAGAATAAACAACATCAGACTCACTACGCATACTTAACGTGGATATATACTAAAGGAAGCCACAACATGGATGAGACATGAATTCTATGCTCCGTAATTATCTTAATCAACATTTATACTAGGGCTCATGCACATTTATCTATCTTTCTATCTTAAGGATTATAAACCTATTGCTCTGATACCACCTTTGTCACAGCCCAACTCCAGTGGTGCGATGGTCCTAGGGTAAGGGTAGGCTTAAGGCCACCATAAACCCATAGAACACTCATATCCTGGATTTCATACATAATACATATCTACATCATACATAGTTATCATTATAAATACTCATTTCTATGATTCATGCAATAGCCATTCATATATTTACATTCATCATCATATGATTTCCTCTTGTTCCTCACCGATCAAAAGATACATCCCACATCAATAAGGAATAAGGGTAGCCCAAATTGTAACAATTCGGATATCAAAATAATATCATCCTCAACATCTAACTATAGAGCTCTAGAGTGTACTCCTCATACATACAATACCATAATACAAACTAATGAATATATCTCAAAAGAATTATATAGAGTCTTCTTGGAGGAATGAATCAAGAAGCTCTGTCTTCTATATTAGCTCCCTCTCGAGCTACACTATCACCTGAAATCCACAGAAGA